>OY856409.1:44570900-44603400 GCA_963693085.1 Alisma plantago-aquatica
CTTTGTCCATAAAGGGTTATTTTTATTGGGGATAGAGGGACTTGAACCCTCACAATTTCTAAAGTCGACAGAAAAAACTCTGGTTCAAAATTATATTGCTTCATCTTCCCACGAGGAATTGCCAAAATATTTGACAGTTGGCTCATCCCAATATAAAGGATTAGTAAATAGAATAATAGATAGTAAATGGGTAGGTTTGAAAATTAATGAGTTGTTAGTTGTAAAATATTATTCCCATCAGACTTGATCCTAATGAAAGAAAAAAAAGTTTTGGACCATTTTTTTGTCCTTTATCATTTTGGCGACATGGCCAAGTGGTAAGGTGGGGGACTACAAATCCTTTATCCCCAGTTCAAATATGGGTGTCGCCTGATTAATAAAAAACTTGGAATTGATTATTCCTATTTCGTTGATCGAAATGGAACCTGATAAACTCTTTGACAACAGGAACCGAGACTTGTTGGCTTTGTAAATACTTATAACCGACCCCTCCTCTCTTTTTTGCAGATAATAAGTTACAGATCCAATTAGGATGACAAAAGAGAAGGATCGCCATATATAACAGAAAAGTCCCCCCCCCATTTTGTTTAAGTCGAGTTTCTCGATCTGTCATTATACCTTGAGAAGTGGAAAGAATTGCAATCCCCATTTCACCTAAAATCTTAGGAATTCGTTGATAGTTAGAATAGAGTCGTAGACCGGGTCGACTGATACGTTTTAAAATAGTTTTATGTATACCTTTCCTAGTCTTTCTTTTATGTCGCAGGGTTAAAACCAAGAAATAATTGCTATTTTCCTTATGTTTTCTAACATTTTCAATAAAACCTTCCTGTAGAAGTGTTTTAACAATGTTTTCTGTCATATTAGTAGATATTATTCGAACTGTTTCTTTTTTGTTCATGTCAGCATTGGGTATATTGGGACCTAGAAATATTCTCCGATGAACGTACAGGAAAACCATCTTTGGATTTGCCAAAAATATTTGGAATTCATTTATTTCTCTCAAGGTTAGCTTGCTTTGGTTTTGGTGTATTTCATGTAACGGGCTTGTATGGTCCTGGAATATGGGTATTGGATCCTTATGGGCTAAATGGAAAAGTGCAAACAGTAACCCCCGCGTGGGGCGCAGAAGGGTTTGATCATTTTATCCTAGGAGGGATAGCTTCTCATCATATTGCAGCGGGTACATTAGGTATATTAGCGGGCCTATTCCATCTTAGTTTTAGTCTGCCTCAACGTTTATACAAAGGATTACGTATGAGAAATATTGAAGTTGTACTTTCCAGTAGTATCACCGCTGTTTTTTTTTTGCAGCTTTTGTTGTTGCTGGAACTATGTGGTATGGTTCAGCAACAACATCCCCGTGGGGGCAGAGAACCCTTCATTGTCTCGGCTATGCTTATGCTACCGGAGGCTCTGTGGAATTCGGAATAGGAGAGCACTCATCTTGGGGTGGGCTTACTACTTAGATGTTTCAGCAGTTCTCCGCTCCGCACTTGTCTACCCAGCATTTACTGTTGGCACGATAACTGGTACACCAGAGGTGCGTCCTTCCTGGTCCTCTCGTACTAGGGAAAGGTCCTCTCAATGCTCTAACGCCCACACTGGATATGGATTGAACTGTCTCATGATGTTCTGAACCCAGCTCACGTACCGCTTTAATGGACGAGCAGCCCAACCCTTGGAACATACTACATCCCCAAGTGGCGAAGAGCCGACATCGAGGTGCCAAACCTTCCCGTTGATGTGAACTCTTAGGGAAGATCAGCCTCTTATCCCTAGAGTAACTTTTGCATCGAATTAAACTACATGCTCCACCGCTTGTGCGGGCCCCCATCAATTCCTTTGAGTTTCATTCTTACAAACGTCCTCCCCAGGCGGGATACTTAATGTGTTAGCTACAGCACAGCACGGGTCGATACGCACAATGCCTAGTATCCATCATTTACGACTAGGACTATTGGGGTATCTAATCCCATTCGCTCCCCTAACTTTCGTCTCTCAGTGTCAATGTCGGCCCAATAGAGTGCTTTCACCGTTGGTGTTCTTTCCTATCTCAGAGATAGATATAGAGGTAGAGGAATTTGTCGAACGAGCCACACTCCTTCGTATACATCAGGAGTCCATTGATGAAAAGGGGTTGGGGAAAGCTTGAACCCAATTCCTACAGTGATGGAATCTCAGACCTATGAATGGGGTTATTCTCGATACTCACAAAGAAAAAAGGAAGTGACTTGGATAAAAATAGAAGTAACATGGACAAAAAGAGAAGTGACTTAGACAAAAAGAAACGATGTGACTTAGGCAAATCTTCTTTGTCGATAGCCTCAGACCAATCAATTGAATATTGATTAATATGAAATCGATCGAACATAACTTGAAAACGGTTCTTCTATTCAGAAATGAAATGTTCCAAATGTTCCTGGAAATTCTTGCTCCCATTGGACCATTTGTATTTGTATGCATCAGGATCCCGATTCATGGATCTCTCGGTTTGAGAAATAAGAGGATCAAACCATTTCTTCTGACTCTTTTTCAAATTCAATAAATGTTCATTGATCATATATTTCATTATAGTTATATGATTCAGAGTATCATTTCCTATTTCATCCCTTGGAATTCCATATTCCAAGGATCTATTCATTAACATTAAAAAGAATCGATTCGATACATTTGTTATGTACCCACAGGCTCTATATTGGATTTGAATCAGATTTCCCTCAACCTGGTTAATATGAAACAAAAAAAGTAATGGCTTGGCTAGTACCTAGCCAGGCCAGGGGAATCTCTCATACAAAAATGTAATGTGTTTTTCTATCTCTATTGGTATATATGTTTTGAATCCTTATTGTTATCCAAATGGAATTGCTAATCAAATTCATATATATATATATATATATATATATATATATATATATATATATATATATATACACACACACATATATATATATGTATATATATATGGATTTTTCTATATATATGGATTTGTATTATTTATATTGTTAAAGAATTCAAACTTCTATTCTAAATAAATATTATTTGTTTATAATCATTAATTTATAATCAATATGATTTATAATCCAATAATCATCCAAATTCTAATCAATCCAATATTATATTATAATGTAATTCTAATATAATGAATAAAAATAGAACTCATAAATGAAACAAAATAAGTGAAGGATAACGATGGACCCTGCATCCTCTTGATCTCCCCCACATTTGTATTTCTATTTATTTGTATGAGTATTTCATATTTACAATGAAATTTATAAAAATTGACCCGTTTTAGGGAAATTTATTGTTTGGAGGTAAGTAGACTACTCAATAATTTTATTTATGTTGTAATTGAATAAGTGATTCATAAAGTGAAAGTCAAAGTAAAAAACGTATGTTAGGTTGGCCCTCACTAGAAACATGAGTAAGGAGTAGTTTTTTATGGGGTTTTTCCAATTTTGTTCAATTAAAAAAAAAGAATGACTTTTTTTATTTTATTTGTGTATTGATATGACCATTCACTGTTTCTTGAAGCTCGATCTCCCCCCTGGATAAACCATATAGCCAAGAGAAACCATAAACCAGAATAGAAGAGCTTGCCCCGCCCATGAGTAAATATTTCGTAGTAGCCTCATTAGACCATACATCTCTCTTGGTATATCCAGATAATAGGTAGGAACATAAACTGAAACATTCTGGACCTACAAAGATAGTTATTGAATCATTAGCACCACATAAAAGCATTCCTCCTAGAGTAGCTGTTAATAATAAGAATTCTTTGACATGTATATATATGTATATGTATATATATATATATATGTATATATATATATATGTATATATATATAGACACACACACACACATATATATACTAGTAAACACACACGTGCCCATGCATGTGACGAAACAATTGATTATATATATTTATAATAAGATTTTGAATAACATGTTTATAAATCCACTTTGTACTCTCTCTCTATCCATATATATATATATATTCTTTTGCAAAATAATTTGAGTTAAATATCATTTAATGCTAGACAAAATATTATTCCCATGGGCACATTTTGTTGATTGTTTGCTTAGATAAAATTAAATGGAATGAGATGTATGTTTGAGAGATTTAATGTTTGCTCAAACCCCACCAAATATTTTAATGTATTAATTAATTATACAATGTTATTCATAATTATTAGTTTGACCTATAAGTTATCATTTCAAGTTGACCAACAAATGATATTATTCAAGCATTGTATGAATTATTTTGATTAAATGTAGATGTATCAACCCTTGAGTGACTACAAAAATCTTTTTCAAAAAAGAACATTATAGTATATATTAGTAAGTAAAAGTTTTAGAGTTTGATATCTATCAAAGAAAAGGAGAGAAACTAATGAAATACAACATTTCCAATAAATTATCGATAAAGAAACTATTTTTTATCCTTTCATATTGTTCATATATATCTCTCATTTTTTCTATTGATAATTTCATACTTTTTCCATTCATGCACACTATAGTCAGATGTTTCATATCATGATAGTTTCTTTTATATATTCCTTTATAGGTTGTTTGATATTTTATTTTACAAATGAAAAAGAATATAAATTGTATTTTATAATGCATTGTGTTTAGTTAGATACTTAAATGTGACATCATAAGATATTATGTTTATTGCATGAGTTAAAATGATGATTCATAAGGACTCACAAATTTGTTCTTTTGGTTGTGTTGTGAGTCATTGTATTTAGAAATTGTAAGTTAAATAATCTTTTTTTGGGTGATGGCATGAACTATATAAGATAGCTAAATAAATATTTGAATGATGAAAAGGGAAAAAATCTTATGATAGATGAACTTAGTCATACAACGGTCATCTATTTTCTTGTTATATTAGTTGATTAATCATTAGACATGAAATAAGTAACACTATTTTACTGTGTTTAAATATATATTACTTACAATGTTTGTAAAGCTTGGAGAAAATGATAACCATTTAACGTTGTAAGATGGAGGGGTCAATCAGCAACCTGACTCACACATGTCATTGTTGCTATAATAGACCTATTGTGTTTCGAATCCACAACTTGTGTTATAACCAACATACTTTAGCAACTGAGTCAACTATTAAGTTGATGTCGAACCTTTCATTGCAAAATGGAAGTTTGTTGGATCTAAATAAATTGTATTTTATCACAAATTCGTTAATAAATAAAAATAAGTATCTTCAAATAAGTCACTATGAGCGCAACAATTATATTTTGTGAGTGGATAATACGATAATACTTATTGCCTTGTATTTGAACTTTATCATAAATTCTATCAACTAACATGTTGTCTCACACAAGCCAAATGATAATATTGATCCTCTATTACAATTGTAATCATAAAATGATCAACTCTTAAATATATAGGTCCAAGGTGAGTAGGGTCCAAATCTTCTGTGCCTGACCCTAATCCCATCTTTGTACCCATCACATATTAATAGTGGGTTTGCATCTAGCTATCAAGTGATATGGGGCCGCAAGCAGAATTTATACCTGGGATTTATTATAAATAGTCTCGGATAAAGAAGATTTGTACCCGAGATTTATGGTGGGAAATATGGAATGACCATTTGCTCCTCATCCACATCGTGCATAAATTCTGGATACACAAATAACATCTGAATTTGACCATTTGTTGCTCATCCACATCCCCAAGTTGGCAACAAAATATAGAGGATAAATGTAATCGTGTAGGCTACAAAACTAAATGAGAAGATAGATATCACATTGATCGACAAAATCTTTACTTATACATTACGTCAAGTGGGAGAAGTGGCATGCATGCACATTTATAATTAATATCACCTTGACTATGTTTCAACGTCTTTGTTTCAGTACAAGGGAAATAACATAAAAGTGGCAACTGGGGTTTTGCGGGACAACATCTGCCAAATGGTATATTAAATAATTTTATGATAAAGATGATTTCCGAAATGAAACATCACATATCCAAAGAAAAAAACAATGACTTGTAATGTATGAATTGATGTGGCACTTCTGGCATTGTCCTATCTTAGATGTACATAAAAATTCCACGGAGGGACTGGTGACCACCCTTATGCTCCGTTGTCCCAAAATCATCAATGAATGTGTGACACGATTTTACCGTGCGTATAACACAAGTGCACGTGTCAGAGTAATATAGGCCTTTGTGAGGCCCGAGTCGAACACAGGGACACTGGATTGTCGATAGACTACTTACTAACTACTCGCGATCAGTTAGACCAATTAAAAGGTTTAAGAGTTGATTGAAAAATAAAACAAAAATAAAAGAAAACAAAGCAATCGGTTAAATGTTTAGTTTAATCAATTTAAATGGGAATCTTTAGGATTGTGGTTTCACCGCGGGTTCTCGTTGTATTTATTTATATATATAGTTAATCAAATTCGTCTCTCATTCCGGGTAGTGGCATGTAGTCAGAATTGTTCACTGTCGTGATACAATTCACTACCTAAATCTAGTTCGGTTCCACGGTCGTAGTAACTTATACCTTAAACCAGGTGCATGAAGACCAAACTCTGGGTTTCCACCATTAACCGTACATCACCTTGTTCAAGAGATTTATTAATTAATGTAAATTTCATCTCTTTTCAACTGTTAATTCTTCTTTGAAAGTAATTAAAGGCATTAGATTATCATTAGGGTGATCAATCATAATGATATAATGGAGAAAACAAAATCATACCACAGATTTAAGAGACAAAAATATGAATTACTATGATAAAAATGACATACAACGATTACCCGGGCTACTCCCGGTCCTAAAGACAAAGGGGATTAGCCTCGCATGTTCATCTCAACGAAAGACATAATGGGAGAAAGGGAAAACAGGGAGAAACGTGAATGAAAGTGATGTAAACCCCTGAACGGAGGAGATCCGAGCATTCCTTGATGTAGAGTGTGCGATCTACAGCCTTTCGGCAGTAGAAAATGTCTTCTGCGGCTCTTGGAATGATCGGGGCATGATTCTGGGCTCCGTTCTTCTCTTCTCCTCTCCTTGGGACTTGTGCAATGGCTAATGACGTGATTTCCTTCTTAGGGCCGCCGAAATTAGGTATATGGGTCACTTTAGGTCACCAGAAGATCACCACCGTCCGATTAAGATCGATCTGAAATAGAAACTGATCTGACGGTGTCGATACCATCGACGCGGGTTGATGGTATCAACCCGTCATAATATCGGCAAGCTTTCTTTTTTCTCTGACGTTTCGCCTGATGCAGACTCGATACCATCAACGCGGATCTATGGGTATTGACACTTTTGGCGTCGGTTTTGTCACTATTCCGACGCTGAAGTTGTGCAAGTCGATAGTATTGACTTTTGTGTCGATAGCGTCGACCGATTGATTGTTGGCTCGTTGTAGGTATCTCACTACCATCGACTTCCCAGTTGATGGTATCGAATCTGCTTGGCTCCTTGCGGATGTCTCCCTGTGACTGTGTCGATACTATCGACGGATGTCGATGGTATCGATAGCTGTGTATATGCGTTCTTCCTAAAATTGCAAGATAAATCCAAATCAGTTGTGCTAGAACATATCAATATGATCATTTATAATCAAAGAGATGAAATATGAGAGATTTGATACAAAATGAGATTATAGACTAAAGTGAATGAATCATGTGATACTAACTACAAAAGTGACTAATAAACACATAAAACATATGTAAAACTAGTCTATACGAGTGACTCAAAATCCTCGCATCAAACTCCCCTAAGCTTAAACATTTCTCATCCTCGAGCAGCAAAACTTATAGAATAAAATTGTGAGGGTCAACTAAAGAACATATTCTCACAACAGACCTTGCCATATGATCTCTGCCAAACATTCACATACCGGCCCTCACTAACCAGTGAATGATAATTACGTGTAGGCGACAATAATCATCTATAAAAGATATTCACCCCAAGATTGATGAACACTATCAAATAAGGCAGTTAATATAATAAAATCCTCCAGTTCAGGCTTAGTGCATCTTTGTGATCTTCTATCTACGTTGCTCGTTTCCTAACTACCATCTAAATGGAAGCAGATCTCCTGATATTAATGAATGAGGAGATAATCACGGGTGGCCTACCAATTAGAGCAACAGGTGGATGGAATAGGTGGATGTGGAAGAAATGGAAGCACATAATAGTCAATCATGCAACACAAAAATTAATACCCTATCATGATGCAAAATGTAAGTGAAGATGTCCTAATGCTACATTTTAGGTGGAATGATGCATGCACTATCATTCTATCCCAACGAGAGACAGAATATCTACAAAACTACACATGTTCTTGTTCTTCTTATTCTGCATCTAAACAAATTCCTTTCTCCCTCTGATCTTCATATTTTTTCAAGCCCTTATCTTGCTTAATAGAACAAGATGAAATTTTCAATAGTTTTTTTTTTCTTGGGCTTATTCACTTACCTTTTTTTTTTCAGAGACTATAAAATAAGTCCTTTATTTGCAGAAGAAGCAAGACACATCATTGTACAAGATGATTAAAATCATGCAAAATGCAACTAAAATGACATTGACATGCACTCTAAAAATTTTGAATGCAGGATTATAATGCAACATTCTTTTTTTCGATGCAACAATTGTAAACACTAACTACAATGCAACCCTATCTACATGATATGCAATCAAGAGATGACAAACTGTATAGTGCTCCCAATTCTTATGGTGGAGTGTAGATAAGATGAAGTGGATAGATCACAAGATTAATTGACAGAACCATTGGAAGATATTATATGTCCCTCCTTACTGACATTTGTAAAATCAAGAAGTTTCTCTCTCTCATTTTAGATTAAAGTCTCATTACCATTTGGTCAGTTTAGGCTCACATCCCATTCCGTCCACTTTTCTTGAATCATAGGCATGTACAGTTGTGGTCTTATATTTTAAAGTTGACAAACTCAATTATTTTCATAAGTCATATGCTCAAGTTCAAACAAAGCAAGCTTGAAAATTCATTAAAATTTTTCAAATTGACCCATGACTCGCATGTGACAAACAAAGAGATGACACATTAAATTAGACATACACGGATACACTAGATAGAATGTGGATCCTAATAACTAAGAAAATTGCTAGAATAAAAGAAAAGGCAATAAATGATAAAAACTAAAAATAAAAGACAGAAAAAGATAGAAGTTGTTCCATCTCCCCCCCAAGCTTGAATTCGACTATGGCCTCATAGTCAAAAACAATCTTAATAGGTGGAACAGTGATACCATTCATTGTTCAGGTGGTGGGTACTACTGGGCGGTGGGATCCCATGATGGATATTGCCCTTGGAAATTTGGATCATATGGCAGCATCGGTGGAGGTTGAGGATATCCCCCAAAGTAATTATGGCTCCAATAATGATCGTAGAATGGTTGGTGTTGCATCTCCATCCTCTGCTACCAGTCATGAATATTTTCTTGGTCGGCGAGGAGGAGGCGCTCGTTCTCATAGATGGCCTGCTGATTTAAGAATAGTCGGTTCATAGTCTCCTGAATACCGGCGAAAGAGGCAGTGTACTGATGCTGGGTCGACTGGATCTCCTGCAGCATTGAGTACATTCCTTGCATAGAATAGGCATCCTCTCCTTGTTGAGAGGGCTGAGGTGGCAGAGCCTGCGCAGATGATGATGCACCCGGGTCAAAGCGTGGATGCTTCCGCGGTGCCACTCGTGAACAAAGAGGAGTGAAAGCCTCCTCTTCCTCCTCATGCTCGTCGTCATCATTGTCATTGTCGTTATCGTCTTCTTCTTCATCGGAGTCGTCAATCGCGATGATGGGCCACTGAAAGTGCTGAGCTCCCTGGATGTGGAAGATGGGGTCTGGAAGTGCGCACTCCTGGTACTCCTGGTTGACATGGCAATGGGCATAGACCACACCATCACAGAGCGTAAGAAGATTGGAGTGATGTAGGTGATGCAGGTTGACTTTATTCATGTTGACCAGCAGAGTGAGTTGGGAAAAATCTAACCCAAGATAGAGAGCGAGCGGTGTGATAATCCCCCCAAAGTGGATAGGAGCTCTTCTTGTACTCCTCCGCACGGCCAACACACACGTTAAGAAAAACGCGCCCCAGTTGAGCTCTTCTCGTTTTAACAGCTTATAAAGAAAGAATAAGTCTGTCTCCTAAAACTTACTGAGTGAAAGATCACCTCGAGAAAATAGAGTAGTGCACAGCATGCGATGCAGAATCCGCACAAATGGATGCTTGAAATCATCTACAGCTGCGTTATGATAACTGACAGACTTGCCTGGAGGCGCGGTCACCAGCTAGGCAAAGATCTCATCATAATCCATCCGGTTGTCCGGCCTCCTGTGCTGATTCGGGGAATGATACTAGTTGTAGATTGAATTGAACTATTGGAGGGTGAGGGTGTAGTTGTTATTGTAGAGCCGGAAAGAAACGCGGCCCTTGATCCATTCCCGATCAGTGGCGATGAGGTCGTTAGGCACGACGCATATGTCAAGTGATGCCATAAACTCTGCCACCAGTTCTTTGTACGTCGGCCACTCGCCGAAAAAGGGATGAACTTCAGCATGGTACTGGACCTCGTCAGACCTCCTACATGTATGATGCACTTGCCCCTGGAGAACATAGGTGAGGTTGGCCTCGAACCCAAGGTCACGAATCATGGCCCGATCAACATATCGGGTTGGCTCAATTTTCTGCTTAAGAAACTCCTCGTATGTCTTCCTTACATCCGCCGAGGGATGAATGATCCTCGGGCGAGGAATGGATCTAGGTGGTGGAGGAACAAATGTCTCAGTCTCCATAGGGACCGCCTGTGAAGACGATGAAGCTCCTGCCGTCTGCACCATCGTGCACAGAGAGGAAGGGGAATAAGAGATAGAGAGCTTGATGAAGGTCGGAGAAGATGATCTCCGCTCAGTGCAAAGATCAGTGAAGATATCTCGATCACTTGACGCTCGATGGAGGCCTCCAGTCACTCGGCAATGCTCAAAGCACAAGTGGAAGGAAGAAACTCGGAAGGTGTGAAGATAATTGAGAAACAACCCTTTCTTTTATAATTGATTCCGTCGTTGCTGCTACTCCGTCGATACCATCGACGGGGGTGTCGATGGTATCGACACCTGGAGGCACAATCCGCTCATCGCGACTATCGACGGTTGTCGATTGCTGGATTTGGGGGCCCGGATCGGTGACGTGTCCATACTATCGACGTGGGTCGATGGATCGACCCATCCCACGGATCGACTTTCGAAAATGGCAGGCTCTATTGATTTCTTCTCGTGGATCGATGACGTGTCACGTCGATACTGTCGACTGATGTCGATGGTATCGATTTTGTGTGGTTCGAACACCCTCGCGAGGCCCGGGCGCCGCTTCCTTGTTGTTGTTGTGTCGATACCATCGACAAGGCCGTCGATGGTATCGAGATCACTGAGATGAATTCTTCTGTAAATCTTTAGGGATCTCACGAGTAATGACTTTGTAGCCGATACTATCGACCCGGAGCTATCTTTTTCTTCGAAGTCGCTGATGGTAGGTCGATACCATCGACGAGGCCGTTGATGGTATCGACTCATAAAAATTTCTACAGCCGCTTCCCTGTACCCACGTCACTACCATCGACCCTGTGGTCGATGGTATCGACTTTGTCTCAGTACTTCACACTAAACAAACCATTAAGGTATCATTTTTACACTAAAAACGAAATTAAACAAAACTAACTTGCAAATATAGAAGAAAATGAAGAAACTAAAATTAAAACTACCGGTGCTTGGGTTGCCTCCTAACAAGCGCCCTTCTTTAACGTCTTAGGCTAGACAAAATCGAGCTCATCGGCTTGGAGCATCGGAGAGTGTTCCTAGGGGATCACTCGGCAGTTTAAACTCAACTCTATCCTGGCCAATCCCTAATGTCAAGGTACCTCTCCCGATAGCAGTGATAACATCAGCCGTCGCTTGAAACGGCCTACCTAGTAGCATCTCACAACCCTTTAGATGCGGTATGTCCATGATAATGAAATCTACGGGAAAGATAAATATGTCGACTTTGACAAGTACATCCTCACACACTCCGTATGGCTTCACAATAGATCCATCCGCCAACTCAATAGTCATGGCAGATTTTTTTAGTGTCTTCAGTCCAAGCTTTTGGAACGTGGATAACGGCATAAGGTTTATGCTAGCACCCGAATCACACTACGTGTGCGGGAAGTGATGGCCGCCAATTGAGCACGGTATGTAGAATCTACTGGGGTCTTTCATCTTCTTTAGTAAACTCCCATGGATAAGTAAGCTCACCGTCTCATTCACCAAGCAAACGTCTGTGTCTTTTATCCGCCTTTTTTTGGTGATGATGTCCTTGATAAACCTTCCATATGCTGGAATCTATTCTATCGTTTCCACTAACGGAATATTAATATGGATCTTCCTAAACATCTCCAAGAACTTCTTGTAATGTCTATGCTCTTTCTTCGGCCTCGGATTATCCGAAAAAGACACAATAGGCTCCTTTAGACACTTGTGAGGTGGCACATATGGGCTATTCGGGGTCTCCTCCCCTAAGCTTGCTTTGTTGTCACCCTCTGGTGTAGGCTTCAACACATCAGTCACGGTTGGTGTGACTCGTGGCTACTCATCCTTCTCGGCGGTTGTGACTTCACTAGGTAATGTCACCTTTACCTGCTCCTCCTGCCTAGATGTGGGCACTGCTGTGATGGGCTTTTGGGTGGATTTCTTGAATGGAAAATATCTGCATGGTAGTCCATATAAGCTACGGGGGTACGGCACCCTGGGCTTAGCCTCTGTTTCAAAATGCATTTTGCCCTTTTCATAGACCTCCTCCACCGGTGGCTGTCTCCTAAATCACAGATATATATTTCACTTGATGATGTACTTGAGCAGACTCTGCATTACCAGCCAGTCTTTGTTGATTTGCATGCTTCATGGCCGCCACTTCATTGGCGATTTGAGTCACTGTCGTCTCTAGTGTCCTCATCTGCGCTCCCTTACTTTGCAATGTCTGCCCAAATTTAGTCAAAATCTCACCGTGGGACTGTAACTGCTTACTGAACATATTCATCACCTCTTGATTTTGTTTCACCATCTGGCTGATCAATTTGGTGCTTTTTTCCTCCACAGGAGCCTGTGGTTTTGCATCTAGGTCTTACAGGAAGTTGTTTGGATCCTTCCATGAGAATTTTCTATCCTTCCTCCAGGCATAATCATTGTTTCGATAGCCCTATTGTTGAATGAATTTAACTTGGGCCTCCTCTTCGGACTCTTCCTCTCTCTCTACCAGTTTCTTGGCTATGAGATCTATCTTCTCATTCAGCTCCTTGATGGCCTTTGACTCACCTGCGAGTCGAACCTGTTCTGGTGAGTCTCTGTCGCCCCATGATTGCTTTCTAGCCATATTCTTTAGGATTTCCCAACACCTAGTGCCAGTGTTGTTCAAGAAGAACCCAAAACCTACTGAGTCTAGATTGCTCCTGTCATGATCGTTTAAAGCAAAGTAGAAGATCTTCACTTATTTTTCCTTATCTAGCCCGTGATGTGGACACTTCTGCAGCATTATCTGGAAGCGCTCTAACGTCTCAGAATATGTCTCGCCAGCCCTTTGACAGAAATTGTGGATTTTCCGTACTAGGTCATTGGTTTTCTCTGGTGGAAAGAATCTCTCAAAGAAAAACTCGATCATTTGATCCCAAGTCTCAACAGTCTCATCATCTAGGTTATGCATCCATTCACGTGCATTACCTGCAAGAGAGTTGGGAAATAGCTTCAAATACAATGTCTCCTGTGGAAACCTAACTATCTTGATCATATCGCAATTTTCCACGAAAGTGTTGATGTGTGCAACTGGGTCTTCATTCTTCAGCCCGTGAAATGCTTGAAACTTGACTAAGTTTATCAGTGCCGGATCAATCTTATAGGTTGGAATGTAAACTTCCTACCTTTTTATCGGCCCCTTTGATGCTGACGAGGAAGAAGCCTTTATCTTCTCCCATATTGTTTGTTCCTCAGCTATGGCTTTTGGTTCAGAGTCTGAATCTATATCCGCAGGTTGATCGTTCATATTGTTCTCCTCGTCGTCTGATCCCAACGGTGGAACCTCTGGTGATAGCAGTGTGTAGTCTGTGCTACGCATCTTCACCATGCACTGGTACTGACAAGGTAATAAATTTGATTCAGTATAGTGCTAGACGATTGCTAAATATGAAAGATAAATGATGAATTTCAAAAAAACCAATAATAAAATAAAATGTGGCTTAGAGTGGTCACTTGCAGCACTCATAGTGCCGACAGTTGTCCTGTCCCCAGCAACGGCGCCAAAAACTTGACATGATTTTACCGTGTGTATAACGCAAGTGCACGTGTCAGAGTAATATAGGCCTTTGTGAGGCCCGAGTCGAACACAGGGACACTGAATTGTCGGTAGACTACTTACTAACTACTCACGATCAGCTAGACCAATTAAAAGGTTTGAGAGTTGATTGAAAAATAAAAGAAAACAAAGCATTCAATCAAATGTTTAGTTTAATCAATTTAAATGGGAATCTTTAGGATTGCAGTTTCACCGTAGGTTCTCATTGTATTTATTTATACATAGTTAATCAAATTCGTCTCTCATTCCAGGTAGTGGCTTGTAGTCATTATTGTTCACTATCGTGATACAATTCACTACCTAAATCTAGGTCGGTTCTATGGTCGTAGTAACCTATACCCTAAACCAGGTGCATGAAGACCAAACTCTGGGTTTCCACCATTAACCGTACATCACCTTGTTCAAGGGATTTATTAATTAATGTGAATTTCATCTCTTTTCAGCCGTTAATTCTTCTTTCAAAGTAATTAAAGGCATTAGATTATAATTAAGGTGATCAATCATAATGATATAATGGAGAAAATGAAATCATACCACAGATTTAAGAGACGAAAATATGAATTACTATGATAAAAATGTCATACAACGATTATTCAGGCTACTCCCGGTCCTAAAGACAAAGGGGATTAGCCTCGCATGTTCATCTCAATGAAAGACATGATAGGAGAAAGGGAAAACATGGAGAAACGTGAATAAAAGTGATGTAAACCCCTGAACGGAGGAGATCCGGGCATTCCTTGATGTAGAGTGCGCGATCTACAGCCTTCCGGCAGTGGAAAACGTCTTCTGCGGCTCTTGGAATGATCAGGGCGTGATTCTGGGTTCCATTCTTCTCTTCTCCTCTCCTTAGGACTTGTGCAATGGCTAATTACGTGATTTCCTACTTAGGGCCGCCGAAATTAGGTATATGGGTCACTTTAGGTCGCCAGAAGATCACCACCATCCGATTAAGATCGATCTGAAACAGAAATTGATCTGACGGTGTTGATACCATCGATGCAGGTCGATGGTATCGACCCGTCATAATATTGGCAAGCTTCCTTTTTTTCTCTAACGTTCTGCCTGATGCAGACTCGATACCATCGACGTGGGTCGATGGTATCGACACCTTTAGGTGTCGGTTTTGTCACTATTCTGACGCTGAAGCTGTGCAAGTCGATAGTATCGACTTTTGTGTCGATAGCATCGACCGATTGATTGCTGGCTCACTGTAGGTATCTCGCTACCATCGACTTCCCAGTCAATGGTATCAACTTTGTTTGGCTCCTTGCGGCTGTCTCCCTGTGACTGTGTCGATACTATCGACGGATGTTGATGGTATCGACAGCTGTGTATATGTGTTCTTCCTGAAATTGCAATATAAATCCAAATCAACTGTGCTAGAACATATCAATATGATCATTTATAATCAAAGAGATTAAATATGAGAGATTTGATACAAAATGAGATTATAGACTAAAGAGAATGAATCATGTGATACTAACCACAAAAGTGACTAATAGACACATAAAACACATGTAAAACTAGTCTATATGAGCGACTCAAAATCTTCGCATCAATGTGCTCCTCCAATATGACTCTGTGCTGAGAAGTGTTTGGACACATCTCTATAAATGCATTGTACAATGCATGAAGTGTGTGGGCGCATGTGTAATTCAGCCCACAACTCCTCTCATGCATTTATTAGAAGAAGAAAAAAGTAGATTATGTATCAAGATATGAATTTAGATTAAGTTTATAAGAGGCATGATAGAGTATTGGGATTTAAATTTCACAGAGTAATGGGAAAACAATGACTTGTAATGTATGAATTGATGTGGCACTTCTGGCGTTGTCCTATCTTCGATGTATATACAAATTCTACAGAGGGACTGGTGACCGCCCTTATGCTCTGTTGTCCCAAAATCATCAATGAATGTGCTCCTCCAATAAGACTCTGCTGAGAAGTGTTTGGACATGTCTCTATAAATGTATTGTACAATGCATGAAGTGTGTGGGCGCATGTGTAATTCAGCCCACAACTCCTCTCCTGCGTTTATTAGATGAAGAAAAAAGTAGATTATGTATCAACATATGAATTTAGATTAAGTTTATAAGAGGCATGGTAGAGTAATGGGATTTAAATTTCTAATATTCTATCAAACTAGCTTTTTCACCGGCGTCAGGATGCTCCTGTATGTGAAAAGAAGTGGCGGCTCTGTGAAAAGTAGTAGTTGGGTTTTCCCACCTTGCCAATTACATGAAAGCAACATATTGCCGATATTGATCACACCAGAGAAGTAGGCGCATGGTGATGTCAATTGCTATTGTAGATGCATCTCTTCCATCATCTATGCTATTAGTCTTGGTTGCTTTTGACGCATGGCCAAGTGTGAATATTTGCAATTCATGTGTATGCCTCGGATGTTCAGTGCGTGCATAAGGGGAGAAATATGTACCGTAAGAAATTGATAAGTATAGTTGTAGTCAACGTCATCAGTGAAGAAGTTCCATAAATCCTTGACGTTCTCAACTTCTCATGTTTACAAAGGTTGTCATCTCGATTGCTCCTCATTTTCTTGGAAATAAATAACAAAAACAAACAACCACCATCGTCAGTAACAATAACAAACATCATCGTTAGTACGATAACAACAAACAGCTGCCTACCCATCTCTCCATTGGAAATGTACTTTTAGCAACTAGTTCCATCATGTAATGACTCCTGCAAGAATACCACGCCAGAGCAACTACCGTTCCTCCATCCATTGACCCTTTCTTCTATGCAGCTACTTTTCATCTACGGATGTGGGTTGTTGTATATCTTGTGCTGGACTAGGGGCATCTCTGGGTGAAGTCGGCAGGCAGGCTAGTAGAAGAAAGCATAGGAGTCGGAGCAGCACGACGCTTTTTTTTCTAGGAACAGTTGATGACAGATCAACTGAACCGCCAAAGTGTAGTGGCGCGGAGACATGCTGTTGTTTGGGCAACACATTCTGGCTCCTCATTGTCGAGGTAGCAAAAAAAAAGGATTTTCTACAGTAGAGTGAGCTTGACGGAACTGCAATATGGTATGTGCACAAACAGTTCGCACTCGTTCAAGCAGTTCCATGCATTTTAAGAAGATCGCAAAATACTTCAGTAGTTGCATAACTGCGCACCACTCCACCCATGTTGAAGCAAACTGCGCCCCACTTTCACCACGTTCAAGCAATAGGACACAGACGACGCACATAGTGGGCAATGGTGGGGCGTTAACCTATGCAAAGTTTTGATAGAAAAATAATAAAAAACAAGTGAAAAAATTGTGAGAAGAGAGAGAGTCAAGCAAAAAATAGCATTTCAAAAATAGTGGGACGTGATTGGTTCAGACTGTTCACAAGAGCAAAAAAATGGCATACATGTAAATATTCGAAAAGATTCACTCTTTTTATAGTAGTATAGATATGTATTGGTATTCATTCAATACCTGTGCGGGTAGCCTGATTTTTCACTACCTTCACATCCAAAAGTGTAACTATTTGGTACAAAAAAGTTACACTAAGATCAAAAGAGTAATTGTATTGATAAAAAAGTAACTATATGACTAAAAAAGTAAATGTGCAGAAAATATACGGTCAGTAAATATATGGACATTTTTTTTTATTTTGGTAGAGCAAATGATATTATTTTTGGATGAAATTTTTTGGGGAGCTAGATAAAATGTTCTTTTACAATTAAAAAAATAAATTAAAAAAAGTGACATGAAGGGTGTGCAGGTAGCTACCCGTACGGGTATCAAAGATGATCCCTATATGTATATATATCTATACTACTATAAAAAGAGTGAATAACTTTCAATAACTAGTGAAAACACACGTGCATATGCACGTTTCATATTTTATTAGGAAAATATAAACATGCTAAAATTTTTGTTCTTTGAGTCATATGAACGGATTATTTTTAGAAATTATAACGAAAAGATTAATGTCAAATCAACTAATTCAGTGGAAGAATCTATGTTAGTTTGCTAATCATCACATATTGGGCATATGAATGTAGCTACGTCTTGTGACATGAGTATCTTTCTCATTGCACTTTGATGTCCAACCTTCCATCATGGTCTGCTTGTGGTAGTACTACTATTTGATGACAAATGACTGAAGGATAACACACGTGCATATAGTTATACATATGTGAGTATAGATCACTGATTCTGACCATACTACTATTAAGTGTGGTGTGGTGATGGACAGATATGCTTATTTAGTCAGATCTTCAGATTTATTTTTATTTGAATTTATGTACAATCACTCATAGTATTGTACTATATTAGATTTATAATATATACATAAGCAGTAGTCAATATTGAAAAATAAACTCATTTTTCCAAACAAACCCATATACAACAAGAATTAATAATTATATCGACTCAATCATATTGAAGTGATTCACCATATTTTTAGCGTTACAAAATGATCCATAAGCTTTATATACAAACCCATATACAACAAGAATTTATAAGTATATCGACTCAATCATGTTCAAGTGATTCACCGTGTTTTTAGCGTTACAAAATGATCCATAAGATTTATATATTTTTTGAGAGCAAAAGGATCGATTCATTACTTGTTAGCCATACGGCATCTACAATTGGGAAGAAAGATACAAACATCACATTCAGTAACCCAAAGTCACTACAACTCATATTGGAACGAGAGAGAGACATTTCCGCATTGATTCTTCTTCCTTGAGATTGTCTTAAGCAGCTTTTCCTGAAGAATTCCTTCAACATGAGCATTGAGTAGTGGTAGAGGGGCTGGAACAAGACGGTGTTCTGCTTGGATATCAACTCAAATGAAGCCATATAACTGAGTAATAAGATCAATCCAAAGCAACGATGAGATTTAGCCATGGCTAGAGATCTCATTGCTCTCTCGAAAGGGAGGTCGCAGCAAAGCGCGACAGATAAACGCCGACTAGCAGTGGGAAAAGGCAGATAAACTGCCAGAACCACTGGCTAAACAAGCCAACAATGACAGAAACAACTGAGGCCGAAATACTGGGGAAACCCAGAGCTCGGAAGCCTTCGCGGCGGAAGGGCTAGAAACCTTATTGTTGAGTGTATAACATAAATATATGAAATTGGGGAAAGAAGAGGCAATAATAGGAGGTTACACTACTTATGGAATGATTTCCTTGAATGCAAACTGAGTGAAAAGTTGTTATGTTATGTAATTATAAGAGTTTTTCTATTTTGCACTCGCATGAGGTGCACAAGTAGCAATTAACTTAGGACAAGAAAATACTTTCCTTGACTTCTAAAAGGAATTTTTTTCCAAATATTTGTACACTTTGAAATGAAAGTTGAAATTTTTTATAATAAAAACTAATAGAGGTAATAAGGCATCCAATTGAATCAAGTGAATTATTATGACAATTTTAGTTTATCACACTATTAAGAGATGTACAAAATTGATTTTGGTTGTGTCAGAAAACATCTTTATTTTGATGCAAAATTGAGAAATCTGGAACTATCTTTTTACAAGGTGGTATACTCAGAGCTGATCTTGGAGCCAATTCTATGTTTAATTACTCATGATACATAATAATAAATGTTCTGATGGAATCATAGATTGTTTCATGTTTGACACTCTGGAGTTGACCCAGATTGGAAGAGTCACCACTTCAAACCAGTTTAATTTCAATTTGTACACTATCCAAACCTAAAATTGAATAGAGAACAAAATTCAAAATTCACCTTTTGCTATTCAGATAAAAATAGGTTCACAACATTGTAAAAAATGAACCTTCTTCCCGGGATCACCGTTCATGAAGGTTGGGTTTCCATCACTTCGACTTCTGATATGGGCATAATCCCATTTTCCTTGATGTATCGCTCACTAGTTGTTGACTTAATGGCTTTGTCAGAGGATCGGCCAAGTTTAATTATGACTTAACATAATCCATTGAGATTATGCTATCACATACAAGTTGCCTCACAATATTATGATGTAGGTGAATATGCCTACTCTTCCCATTGTAAACTTTGTTTTTAGCTCTTGCTATGGCAGCTTGATTATCACAGTGTATAAACACTGGTGGAGAAGGTTTCTTCCAAATGGGAAGATACATTAGAGCATGTCTCAGCCATTCGGCTTTAGTTCCAGCCTTTTCTAAGGCAATAAACTCAGATTTCATAGTGGAACGAGCTATACATGTTTGCTTGGAAGATTTCCAAGACACAGCACCTCCACCCATAGTGAAGATGTAGCCACTTGTAGATTTCAATTCATCTGAATCTGAAATCCAATTGGCATTACAAAATCCTTCTAGCACAGTTGGAGATCCACAAAAAATCAATCCATGATTAAGTGTGCCTTTAAGGTATCTTAAAACCCTATGTAGAGCATCTCAATGATCCTTATTAGGATTTTGAGTATATCTACTTAATCTCCCCACTGCATATGCTAGATCTGGATGAGTACAATTCATTAAGTACATCAGGCTTCCAATAACTTGTGCATACTTGACTTGTTGAACACTATTACCTTTATGTTTCTTGAGATTGCAATTAGAATTAAAAGGTGTACTTACTGGCTTACAATCAAACATTGAAAACTTATTGAGAATTTTCTCAACATAGTGTTCTTGGGATAGCATGATGCAATCATCATATTTAATAAGTTTAATTCCTAAAATTACATCTGCTTCTCCCATATCTTTCATGTCAAAGTTAGAAGCCAAGAAGCCTTTTGTACTATTTATAATATCAATATTAGTGCCAAAAATAAGCATGTCATCTACATATAGACATATAATAACACAACCATGGTTATCGACTTTAGAATATATACATTTGTCTCCTTCATTTATATGGAATCCATATGATACAATAACCTTATCAAATTTCTCATGCCACTGTTTAGGTGCTTGTTTCAAGCCATAGAGAGATTTGATTAGTCTACATACCATATGTTCTTTTCTCAGAACTACATAACCTTCGGGTTGATCCATATAAATTTCTTCATCCAAATCTCCATTCAAGAAAGCAGATTTAACATCCATTTGATGTATAATTAATTTCATAATAGATGCCAATGCAATTAAAATTCTGATTGAAGAGATTCTTGTTACAGGAGCAAATGTATCAAAATAGTCAATATCCTGTTGTTGTTTATATCCTTTGACAACCAAACGAGCTTTGTATTTATCTACAGTCCCATCTGTTTTCAATTTTATTTTAAAATTCATTTACATCCTATGGGTTTTATACCTGGTGGAAGTTCCACTAGTTCCCATGTATGATTAGATAATATAGATTCAATCTCACTATTAATTGCTTCCTTCCATAAAGAGGAATCAGTTGAACTAATAGCATCATTATAAGATTGAGGGTCATATCCACTATAAAGGAATAGAAATCATCACCAAGATTCTTTTCCTTTCTCATCCTAGTGGATCTCCTAGGTTCTATATCATCAGATTCTAAAACATCATTAGAATTGGATGTACTTGGGATATTCTCTAAAATTTCATTTGAAGGATTAGATAAATTTTCTAGGGGAGTTTTCATAGGAAAGATATGCTCAAAAAATTCTGCATTTTTAGATTCAACAATAGTATTAGGTTCTACAACATTGTTGGTACTTCTAATAACCAAGAATCTATATGCGGCACTATTTTGAGCATAACCTATAAAAATACCATCTAGAGTTCTAGATCCCAATTTCCGTTTCTTAGGCTCAGTTAGTAGGACTTTAGCTAGACACCCCCACACTTTGAGATATTTCAAATTAGGAGGATATCCTTTCCATAATTCATATGGTGTCTTATTTGTCTTCCTACTAGGGATGCAACTTTGAAGAAAACAAGATGACAAAATCGCTTCCCCCCACAAGTTGTTGGGTGCTCCTGAATTGATTAAAATAGAATTCATCATCTCCTTTAGAGTTCTATTTTTACGTTCAGTAATACCATTTGATTGAGGTGAATATGGAGGTGTGTATTCATGTATAATACCATGATTTACACAAAATTCATTAAAAGGAGAACAATCATTCATCCTTTGAATATAATAAATATAATTTTGTATATCGAGAGAAATCATCTACAAAAATAATATAAAAATGTTTTCCACCTCTAGATAGATTTCCTTTTAAATCTCCAAGATCGGTGTGTACGAAATCTAGTAATTCAGAATTTCTATGTGAAATTTGAGGACACTGTTTCTTGGTAGATTTAGTTTCAGCACATATTTGACATTTATTATTTAAATTAACAACACCATTAAAATCCTTTAGTAAACCTAAAGATTTCATGCGTTGTAAATATTTAAAATTAACATGTCCTAATCTATTGTGCCATGTATTAAAAGAATCAACGATATAAGCAGAAGGACTTATTTCATTATCAACAGAGTTTGGTACATTCAACATAAAAAAGGCCATTTGAACAATATCCCATGCCTATGTAGTCTCCATATTTGGAGAGAATGACATTGTTTGATTCAAAGAACACTTTCACCCCAAACTTCACAAGTTGAGAGACGGAAATTAAATTCACACAAACATCTGGGACAAACAACACATCTTTGATCAGCAGAATTTTTTCAGAAGTCATCTTGATCATGACATTGCCCTTTCTAGTCACAGGAGAAGCAGTGAAGTTGTCCATGACAACCCGGTGTTCCTCCTGTCCCACTTCAGTGAAAGTCACGAAGGCATCTCTGTTGCCACTGATGTGGCGTCTAGCCCCCGAGTCAATGATCCAATCATTCTGGTGGAATGATCCCATGTTGTCAATGCTGACAAATGCCACAAACACGTCCTCGGTAACAAGGTTGGTTGAAGGTTCCTTCGAATCCTGGATTGCTTCTTTCTTCCTATGCCTGCATTTAGGAGAAGTATGACCAGGTTTGCCACATACATAACAAAAAACATTACTTTTATCTATGTCTTTGTGGCCTTTGTTTTTATGATTGTTTCTTTTATCCTTTTTCTTCTTCCAACGATTTTTAGCATGATCAGAAGATTTATTATTTTGTTTAACATCAGAGTTAACAAAATTCGCGGAAGAAATCAGTTCCTTATTCATATCAGATTTTTCTCTTATACAATTTTTATCTTCCACTCGGATGTGTATCATCACATCATCCAGAGACATCGTCTTCCGTTTATGTTTTAAATTGTTCTTATAATTTTTTCAAGAACTGGGAAGTTTTTCAATTAAACTACCAACTATAAACGATTCAGGAAGATGTATCTTTTCATTTTTCAAATCATCGAGTAAAATTTAAAAATCATGAATTTGAGTGATTATATCCTTGTCATCAGACATGTGAAATTCCAAAAAATTTGCAACTGTAAACTTCTGCGTAGAAGCCTCTTCTAAAAAATATTTCTTGTTTATACTTTTCCATATTTTAGAAGCAATTTTAATAGGGAAGTATGCATGAAACAGTTGGTTAGAAATAGTACTTAGAATAACATGACGACATATACAATTTGCCTTTTCCCATTCAACATAATCAGATTCAGGTTTCGTTTGGGATAAAGCAAATGCAACATTTGATACTTCTAATGCAATGAAAACATTTTCTTGACATCGTCTTTAATGAACACCGTCAAATGTTTCAATTTTGAAAACATCAGGAAGAGGAGTTTACGACACTATCGAAACAGTAACAACTTGGTTGTTTGGCGCAGATGGTGTTACCGGCGTAGAAGGAGTTTTGAATCCTTCCATATTGTTAACCATCGTAGAAACAGAATTACTCTTAAGATTGTAGTTCTACGGTGATAATAAACAGACGAAAAGTAAACAAGAAGGAAATACAACAACAAGAGGCGTTGCGCCCGCACGAGGGGATTCGGGAGGCCGGATTTGCACCACCCCTACGTGCGGGATGTGTCGTGCGTCGACGCGCCCGATTAAAGGATTTCCGGACCGGACCGGCCCAAACTCATTTGGGCTGCCCATATCCTATTTTATTCCTCAAATATTACATGGACCATCAGCCATATAAGAATAAGAGAGAAGTCTCCAAATCAAGCAACGTGGGACTAAAAACTTTTACTTTGAAATACAGCAGCAGTCACAACAAATATTACCGCTTGGTGAAGAGAATCTGACATAAAGATATGGTTTTGTGATCTAGAAAGTAGCAACAAAACGAGAGAAGGTAGTATAGGAGAGGATATCCTACCGGAGGCTGAGGTGATTGTAAAGGTAGACACTATATTTACCACCTGCAATATCAACATCATAGTGATGGCAAATTCCCGACTGTACACGAATTCTCAAAGAGTTCAACACAATTCCGTCGAAGCAACAGTAAAATATCTTCGTCAGATTACCTACCACGATCCTCACTGTGTGATTAAAGATATTATGGTCGTCGTCCCCTATTCCAAACACCACACTGCCATCCTAAATGTGCTTTGATGCACTTTACCAAGAAAAAACTACTAGTCGTCATCGGCTTGTTTTGTCGTCCTCTAGAATATGATGTTGGATTAGTTACTATTGCGGTCGCATAACTCCTTTCCCCCAATATCTCAGCAACCATGCAAGCTAGCTAAGGCTATCAAATTCTTTGCTTCACCGGAGCATGCTACATTGCTCAAAACTCATGGCTCCTCTTCAATCATGACACTTTAATGAACGATATCACCTAGGCGCCATTGATCAAGAGCATCTATAGAGGAAGACTTCTATATGCAAGCATTCATAAGTAGACCTGATATTTTATCTTTGTTAGTTGTCAGAACAGTTCAGAGACGACAAGTGACAGACCACTAGTCTCTAGAGACCTTAGGCACAAGGTTTGACAAAAGGAAACGGAAACGTCGCCCCCCTTCCTCATCCCTCCATATTTCATGCTTTTGCTAAATTCCCATTCATTTACAGCTTGATTTTGGCACCTCTATGTAACATGGCCAACATGATATTCTGACAATTTTTAGCCTGTTCTCTATTAGGTTTACCAACAATTATCTCACATACAATACATTTTTTTCTTCTTATTTTCATTCAGCAATAAATGACATACTGTCATGTATTTTTTGTACCAAAACTCCACTTTCGGTATCAACTGTCAAGTGACCAGCATGAAGCAATTAACTTCGATAACAGATGTACGAAGAATGTCACGTCTTTCGGAAAACTGCACCCTGCGTTGTGTCACAAAGCTTTTAAAGGTATCAGTTTCGGTCGATAAGGTTCCACATGTATAATCATTAAGATATAAACTGGTGAGTATTCTTGCACTTACATTGCAAAGTCGTTGCCTCTACAACCGGAAAGATCTCTACTACAATTGATCGACTCCAACAAACATGCATGCGGACTCATACCAGTCGTCTCTCTTCTTAATGCAATGTATATGAGTTCTTTTAGATACTACTTTCTAATATGGTTTATATAATGAGTGATAGGAAGACAAATTAAATTCCCACAGCCAGGGCCGGCCCATTAGGGGGGCCAACCTAGGTGACGGCCAGGGGCCCAACAAAGAAGGGGGCCCATAAATTTTTTTCTTCTTCTAATACACACACATTTGTAAATGGAACGAGATTTATTCGATGTTACTTGTTAGGAAAAGACCGGTCCGGAAGTCAAGTTCCCTGTTTAGTTTTGTGTGATTGGTTATCAGAAAGTCAAGAATTAAACTTCCCTAATTTTCCATAGATTTCTTGACATATATATAAACTAGAGTTCCATACTTCTGCTGAAAAGCGAGTGGAAAACAAGTTCAGTGCATCTGTCCCGACGAAAGCTCTCTCCTCGCCTGCGCCCCATTCGCCCACGCTTCTCTATGTTGGTAGCATTCAGCCACTCCTCTCTCGCTTGCGCTTCTCTGGCATGTACCTCTTCAGCCACGCCTCTCTGACTTGCACCTCATTTTTCTTGCCATTTTTCCTTGATCAACCGGCAACTGATTTGTTTGTTGTGGGGGATAAATAAATCAAAGGCTGAAGAATCGATTGGGTTGGAGCACTGCTACTCTTGACTTTTCTCACGATTTACTCTAGTCAATCGGCGACATATGCCACTGTGATGGAAAATCATTCAAACATCCATGTGATGTATTGTATTGCTAAAGCAACCACTGTTTTTGTTTGATTGTATATTCTTGTCTTGCCTTCTCTTTTTATTTTATTCATCTAGCATAGACAAAACTGATTACATAGCCGCACAACTGAGTTCTCACACAGGCAGTGAATTAGTAAAACTCAAGAATAAGTATGATGACTCTGTATTTGAATATTGTAATTTAAAACATAGTTCATAAGCACGCCCTTTGTGTCCAAGTCATCTTCTAGTTTTGTGAGTAGACATACAATAAAAAGACATCAGAACTTTTTATCATCATGGTTCATTACTATTGCGAATTAATTGATTAACATATAGTATAAATGAGAGCTATGAAGAACAACGTTAGGGCAAATAGTCTTTGAGGAAAGCTTCCTCAGTTACAATACACTAATCATATGGAAGTCATTTACCTAAGAAAAGTTTTCTTTCAAACAAATCACCTGATTTTGATTTCTTAAGTTTGAACTCAAGTTCTTGGAAAATGAGTTCCCTAAAACTTATAGTTACAACGAACCAATCGAAGCATAAGGGTCTGACTCGTTTGGTGTAATTTATCCTGAAAATATTAGAAGTCGAATTCCCTTTTTGATTTTATTTGACTGGTTTCCTAGAAGTCTGGAGCTCGAGTTCCCTAATTTTCCCTGGACTCTCAGACATATATATATATGGGCATTCATTCATTGCCCGTGCGGGTAGCCTGTATTTTCGCTACCCGGCAACCAAAAAAGTAACTCTCCTGGCTAAGAAAGTTGCTGTAAAAAAAAGTAACTATGGTGTCAAAAAAGTAACTCTGCTGGCCAAAAAAGTAACTATGTACAAAATATACAGCAGATATATATAAAGACGGGTTTTTTTATTTTGGGGGGCAAATGATATTATTTTTGGATGAAATTTTTTGGGGAGCTAGACAAAATGGTCCTCTGCAATTGCGATTTTTATTTTTAAAAGGTGGTTGGAAGGGTGGGCGGGTAGCTACCCGCACAGGCAATAAAGATGGGCCATATATATATATATATATATATATATATATATATATATATATATATATATATATATATATATATATATATATATACTTCCGTAAAATAGGTTCTGTTAGAAACCAATAGGACAACGACTTAAAGCCGCGCCTTTCGTCCGCTCCTATATTCCTCTTTTCCAGCGGTGACTTCACATGAGTTTTTCCAAGATAAAGTTACTGAAAAACTATCTTAGCTCATCAATGTCTCAAGAAAGATTGAACAGTTTGGCAATGTTATATATTGAGAAGGATATGTTGGGAAATATTG
This sequence comes from Alisma plantago-aquatica, assembly GCA_963693085.1. Lineage (NCBI taxonomy): Eukaryota > Viridiplantae > Streptophyta > Magnoliopsida > Alismatales > Alismataceae > Alisma > Alisma plantago-aquatica. Next base: position 44,598,649 of record OY856409.1, read on the forward strand.
ATGTTGACACCGTTATTCAAGATTTTGCATCTCGAAAGGCTCGAAAAAGTAATTTTATATGATGACTGAAGCTTGATAAGGAGATATCTATATTTAATTTTTACGTTCTTTTTAGTTTGATTTGTAAGAACATGTTCTATTTTTTTATATGACAGTTTTGACAATTATAACTAAATTGGGGTTTATTTAAATTTGTCAAATAAGAGTATACAGAGGGCCCATTTTTTATCTTCGCCCTGGGGCCTCTAAAATGTCTGCAACGGCCCTGCCCACAGCGAAGGTATATGATCAAAAATTAATGTATGCACCAGGTTGACATTATCTACACTATTTTGAAAAGGATTAATTATTGTTTTTGAAATGGTGTATTCTCCTTAACATTTTCTTTCATCTCTACATTTTATAAAATATTTAACTACTTTTATTGATATTTTTATTCTTTTTTTAAATATACTATAATCACCACCCACTCTTCGTTCCACTTTTTTCCTCTAACGTGGTAATTTCTTTCACCCACTAATCACATTGAAAACAGTTCCCAAACTTTCGTTGTCCCAAGTTTTTCTCTATATACGGTCATCGCACACCATTACTAAAATGAATTCCTTAATGAAATAATTTTAACAAACTCTCTTGATAAATCGGCGTTCTTAATACTTTAATCAATAATTTTTCTTCCTTCTAGAAAAAATAACTAATCCCTCGCTCCCGTGCTACTGACCACCTCTTACTCCTCAACTTCTAATTATGTCTCACAATGTAATCTATACTATTATAAAAAAGGGAGTTTTTTCAATTATTTACAAATCTGTCATTTTAAGACTTCATGATCAATCAGAAGTCGACATTTTAAATTATTGTTCTCTCATTCACTCAATCTCTTCTTACATTTTTTCTCACATATTTTCAAATTTAATCATTTTTTTATTTCAGCAATGATAATATCCTCTTAACTAATCCCCACGTTTATCTTTCCCTTCACCCTCACTCTCCACAACTTCCTCTAACTAATCCCCGCGTTTACCTCACCCCTTATTGATTCTCCGTGGCATCCTCTAACTAATCCTCACGTCTCCCTCTCTGTTCATCCTTGACTCTTTCTTTTGAATCGTCTTCCGCGTAACACCCCCTCTCTCATTCAAAATACCCAATACCACTTCTGGCTTTAATGCTCTTTACTTCTTATAACTTACATTTCCCATACACTATGGTGTATAGCCACGACTCCGGTCCTTCTGTTAGTGGCACTACATGGAGCTGTGTGATCTTGCTTGTATCTCCGAGAGAATTTTGCACCACAATTGATTCTACAGCCTCTATATCATCTGCAAAAGATGTAATACATCTTGACTTTGTGCCTTATCATAAAGACAAATATTCTTTCTGTTTTCTTTAAGTTTGTTTATATGCGCATTCAACTCTGTCAGTTTCACATCACGGCCTAGAGGACTATTTTGTGTTACAGACGTTGCCAGTCCTTGCGGCATTTGAACACATTGTAGAAGAAGATTAATTCAATCAGGAGCCAAAAACAAATCTTGGACGGTGTGGAGGGTGGCTTCCAGGTGAACCCATACAGGAAGAAATAAGGGTACATAGATGAGGCAGAATCACCTATTGGAAGAAAACATCTTGTTGAGCTCCCATGTTGCAAACGACGGGAACACGCCCACCACAAGGTATCACCAGGTGATGTGTTGCTATGTACCGCCTATGTCGAAGAAACAACCCAGGTCCCAAATGATGAAGTGGTTGAGCTGAGTGCGGCAGCCTGAGGTTTCGACAGGCATTTCTCCATTTTTCCCTCTTATTAGTCTTCCCATCCAATGAAAATTAGAAATCACCTTCTCCTGTTGTTGTTACAGATCCAGTTACTCCCGTGCCGCACACCTGGAGGAAAGATGGGCCGCGTCGCAGGCGGGCAGGACATCAGATTCACCACCTTCAAATTCAACCTCTTCTGACCTGGAACAAAGAACCCACACGGCCACCACCAGTCCACCTTGCTGGTCGTCATCGAGTGCCACATGGATGAGGTCCTCGAGCTCCCTCTGGTAGCTGAGGCGCTTGCTTGGTTGGAGAAGACGGGTGTCGAGGCGTTCATATACCACGATGTCACCATGGGACCATACAGGGACACCCCAAAAATATTGTTGGACCTCATCGACAGGTTGTTGCAAAGGAGCCTCATCCACCTCAGTGTCTAATTTGTGTTTGTTGTTAATTCCTTTGTCCAGTGCAGGTCCACAATTCATTATTTATTACGTCCGGATATGTGTGTATAAAATTGTCCTTTGCATTACCTTAAATCTTTTATATAATGCAGGTGTCGTTGATTCTGACCAAGAAAATATGAATAGCACAAAATGATGATTTTAGTAACACAATGTTATGGATTATCGATTATGTACTCAGTCAATATTTTCCCAATAGATGCGAGCACCTTCACGCCCCAAGTTGTCTTCTTGACTTTATTATTTATTTTACATCTGGCTTTGTGTGTATAGAATTGCCCTTTGCATTGCCTTGCCTTTTGTATATATTACATGTGTGGCGGGTTCTGACCAAAAAAGTATGAATAGTGCAAATGATGATTCCAGTAACACGATGACAGGGAGTACTGATTTCACTGTTAGTCAATATTTTCCCAATAGAGGCGAGCATCTTCAGGCTTCTTTGAACAAGATAAATTTTCAAAGAAATTAGATGTGCAAGAACTATGAAGATATGCATAGTTCTCAATAGAATCAGTTTAATTAGCAGCAAACCCTTGGCCTAATGAAAGTAGAAACAACATATTCATGCTTGAATAGGCTTACACTTTTGTAAGGACATTCTTGTAGGATGCATCAGGACCATGTCAAGAAGCAAACTCAGATGATGATGGTGGCTTTCTTTTGGTTACTTAGACATCCATTGTGTGACATAATCTAAAACATGTTCAAATTTATGTCCATCTTTTACAGGCTATGCCCATAGGATTTTATAATGATGCCTCACACATATACAACTCTATACAAATGATATTATAGAGCATCAAGTTCCATGCAAGCAACATGCATATAAGTGAGAAACATGATCGTGTATAGTGGTGTAACAACACCATGAATATTGGATATAATTTTTGTATGTCATGGTAGGTTTTAATTTAGCACATTATAATTCTCCATAATTATTGGAATAATAGTTGTGGTCCAGAGTACAAGCATGCTATGAATTCAAAGATATTTTGAAGTTATTGATTTTGATGTGTACACTTTATAATTTGACCTTAAATATGTTTTTTGTGTACATCAACTCATTAGTGGATATGGATGAAGCATCTACCTTTTGATTGTTTAAAACTTTCATTTATTAATTATCAAAATATAAAATTTAACCGGTGACTTATTTAATATGCATGGCACTTGTGTGTTGATTTTCAAATTACATCGTGTGTATAGGTAACATGGTAATGTTTTTAAGTGATAAATTTTATTCAAAATTACATTTTGAGTATAGGTGGAAGGAATCCTAGGTTGGAAATATGAGTGGAGAGGACAAATAAATAGGGATAGAAGAGAGAGTTTCAAAAAATAAATGGGGACAAAGAAGAAACAATACATCAAAAAACGTAAAATAAAATGAATATGGGGAAAATATAACTAAATGGATATAGGAATAAAAGTAGTGAGACATAGATAAGAATATGCATTAACAAGATAAGAAAACTTACATACAATGTGGTGCATGGGTTCTAATTCATGTGACACCTGAGCTATACAAATAGCATTAATTTCTCTAATGATATCCAATGAAAATCTACCAAATACATACATAACTATCTAATTAGAGTTCACTAAATATCTATGGCACTTTTTTTACAATTATAATAGGTAAGAATTTGATATTGAATTATAATTGCAACTAAATGAGCAACATGGAACATTTGGAATCCAATATTTATTCATTGAAAAAGATCAAAATACATTAACTTCAAGTTCTATTGGAGTCCTAGAAATGAGGATGTTATGGACCTTGAAGTTGTTATCACGATATATGTTATTGAAAACATAAAAAATTCATTTTTCACAGATTAGGACCATATAAGAAGTTTAAGAAGTCTTATAATTTCATCATAAGCATATAGATTGGGTGGGATGCAATATGAATATTTATTTATTTTTACAAATATATAAGTGAACTTTAAAGAAAAATGCAATATGTTAGTTGAGTGTGATGCAATGACTTTAACATAATTCTATCTCTTTTAAGGAATAAAATATAAATATTTTTCTTCTAAATGGTAAATTTGCAATAAAATTTTCTTATGGACACAATTAACTCAAAATATATTTATAATTTTACTCGGCACATTATTATTTCCATTTCTTCTACATATTCATACATGAATGCACAAATTTATCAACCTAATATCATCAAATCATATGTTTTTCTACTAAATCGTGTTGGATGACACAGTAGAAAATGTGTTGTGTATGTTTTTACTGATTAAAAAATTATCTTTTAATAATTTATTGATATGGATATCATGATCATGATTGTGGTTCAGGACATTCAATATTAATCCTTACCTTGGAAACATATTCTTGAGGAGTTTACAAATTATAGGTGCATATTTTAACGTGTATGCTCACAAAAGAAATGATATGTTGCAATTGTCTATGATGTCACAATTGTCTGGATCAGCCACTACATATGAGCTTTATTAGAAGTCCATCAGGGTCAACCTCCAAAAGAAAAAGTACATCA
>OY856409.1:44608400-44650900 GCA_963693085.1 Alisma plantago-aquatica
TGAGAAGATCTGCCAACCCCTTTAGCCTTCCTGTCAAGAGGAAAACCAACAATAAACATTATTCTATACTCTGCGTTTTGGAGCAAACAACAATCAAACCAATCTGTGAAAGCTCCTTACTAGAAGAAAACACTTCCAGCTACAAAATTTATAAAACATCAACTGGTTAGATGTTTAATCACTACATACATATAAATACATATTTTATGCATTGCTTACAAGCCTACTCACCTCCTACAGCCTTATGCAGCATGCTTAATGAGCAGATCCGCCAACCCCTATAGTCTTCCTGTCGATAGAAAAAATAACAATACACGTGATTTCATACTCCGTGTTGTTGTTGTTGTCATACAAAAACCTTGTTCATTAACTTTGAGGTAAGATTTAACCAACAAGTGAGGCACGTAATTTGTAGTATCATATAAATAATGCACATTCAGATGCTATTGAATACCAATATTATGAACTTTTCCATCCTCATACAATAACCTATACAGCAGAGACAACAGCCACAACAGCCCTACTCCGGAGCGTACAACAATCAAACTTATCTATGAAAGCTGATCTTAAAAGAAAATATGTCTAGGTAAGATTTCATGTTATATGAATTAAATACATTTAATAACAATATTCTTACCTCATTAATTCCCCATTTAACCTAATTGGCAGAGCTACCGACCATATTGATCTTGTTAAAGCAACTGTAGTTCACCACGATCAATATCTGAAATTGGATATTATTTTCTTATCATTCCTGCAATTGGGGAGCCTTCTACTAGAAGAAAACACTTCCAGGTATGAAATTTATCCAACAAAATGTTCCATGTATTAACAAATCACAGATGCATTATTTTAAAAGTTATACATTGCTATTTTCTATCTATACCAAGATTAAATTTGAGGAAATAAAAGCAATAATAAATTAGCATGGGTATCACATTGAAAGCCATTGCTTCTTGCAAAGTAGCTTATGAAATAGACAATGACAGCTATACTAAAATTTAATCTATTGGAAAATGACATTGTAAGTTAACTAAGGGAATTGTAAATAATGCTTGAATACCTCCTACAGTGGTGCTGCAAACTTTCTAAACATGGAGGAGTATCTTGATATGTTGGTCCCATGTAGCCTATGAAAAATAATGAGATCATGGTCTTTGTGTCTAGATGATTTTCCAAGTAGGGAAACCTTTTCTAGGCATGGCAAGCTTGGTAGCGGAGAGTCTCGCATTAAAGTCATTTTTTCAAGAAATAAAAAGTTCGAATTTTGGAAAAGAACATAATTTGTAAGGAATATAAAGTCAAGTATGAATTCAAACCTGTCCATTTACAATAATTGTAGGAAAAGGTAGAGATGTTAAGTTCCAAGCCAAACCCATACATTTAGAATAAGCTTTAAGTGTACAAACTAATAAGTGTTAAGTCTTTTAGGAAATACTACCAGCATTATAAAAACAAGAGGTGTTTAAAAGAATAGAACCTGGGAACAAATAAGCCATTGTAAGTAAACTGGTATTAACATACATGCTTCTACATTTTTTTGGTCGGTCGAAAAAACATTTTGCTATAAAACCAAAACATTGGGCACGAAGGTACCCCATATAGCAAAGCTAGAAACTAGCACATAGGGGACAACAAACCCCAAACAGCAGAACTAGACTATGATTCCAACAGGCTGGAATCAAAAGAGGTCCTATAAAAGGACAACCGAGAAGGAGAGAAAAGAATAGATGACAGTTCGACCTATCCTACACTATCAACTACCTTGCAGCTACTGTACTGCTTACAAAAGACATGATAGTCAACTAACAATAAGAACACCTTAAAAATGTGATATCCTTTCTTTTGAAGAAAACTTGACCACCAGGGTCGATAGTACCATCAAGAAACAAACAGCCAAGAAGACTCTTCTCTACCAAACCAAGCAAACTCCCAAGCTGCGTAATCTGGTCCAAAAGGAACCAGCAAAGGTAGTACCAACGGTTCATGTCCATGAAAAAGAGAGCCCCCCTGTCCTCCATATGCATTTTGCTCAACACCTGAAGGAATGGATTCTAAGAAAACACCAATTCCATTTTCATCAACCGAAGCAAACCACCCAGGGAACTTTTGGATCAGCCATATGCCTCCAAGAAGCGTGTGCCAAGTCTCCTGCTTGCAAAAGACTCCTAACTCCCTTGATCAGAGGAACTGACTGGAGGAGAATAGAACTCAGCCTAACATAGCTGCACCTCATGAGGAGCTTGTGGCCAAAGGCCAGGACTAGCTGTGGTTGACTTGGAGGACAGAACCCAGCCACCAGCTTGATACCTTGTCCATAGGGGCAAACCGTCGAGCATGTTGTGAACGGCACTGTATCAAATAGAGCACGACCGAAGAACTGCCGCCACCAAGCCTCCCATCAAAGCCTAACACTGAAGCAACACCGAGACCAGGGGATCGGATGTTGGACCACGGATGCCTCTCTTTGCTAGTATTTAGAACACCCACAAATTGAAAGAAGGGGAGACAGAGATCGAGCAGCTTCAGCCCCTGCCCCCGGATCGGTTGCAGCACCAAGTCCTGAGAGGCTGGAGGATACATGTTTGCACAGAGGCAAACCCACGAACACCTGAAGGGTGATCCAGAACACTAGTACAGCAGGTAGCACGCCACCAGCGATCTCTGAGAGCAAGCTCCTGATAGCGACTTGACCCAAATTGCTACAGCAGCACTGGGCCAGCTGCCAGATCATCGGTGGGGAAAGAGGAAGCTCGAGCTACCCCTAACCACACCGAGACATCTGGTTGCACATAAGCTTGACGAAGTGGCGTAGTAGCCAGCGTCGCCGACAATAGACTGCCTTGGTCTCCGACCCATCCTGCAACAGGATGCCAAGGAGACCAACCTATCGCCTGCAGAGGGACACGCACAGGGGAAGACCACCAGAGTGGGAAGAAGCAAACCCACACAGTAGAGGGTGATCCACCAGTTCTGCGAACCTTGTAGAACGGCCTGTGATACTCCATCGATCAGCCATCGAAGAACCCATCCGCTGTCAAAGCGCAACGCAGAAGCTAGGGCTGGGTCAGGATCCATCGTCCTCCAGGAGGCCAAGGATTCACTCGGGGCGAGGTCGAGAGGTGCTACTGAAGGAAAGGGTGGGCCCTTCCATCACCTACGAGATAGGGCGGCAATGAGGAAGTCAGATCTGGTTGAGAAGGTCTCTCTCCCAATCGTCACTCTTGAATAGAAAGGACTCGACCGGATCGACATGCCCAACCACTGGCCAAGATGTGCTTCCCGCGGTGCCGCACGATACCTCACCAAGCCTCACCACCGAGTCGACAACCTTCGACAGCTCCCTCTTTCTTATGAGCCCCAGCAACAATCACTTCTCAGTCGAAAGCACACTGAGATATGGAGAGTCGGGAGGAGGAAGATGCCAGGGGAGACGCTCCCTCCCCCCAGCGACATCCGTCGGGGTGTTCCTAGTGAGAGGGGAGAGCGAACCCTACATGCTTCTACGTTGCATATAGCATATGAATAGAATTTGAAAAGGATATATAAAAAATGTCCAACAAATTCTTATAGGTTTATTAGAAAGAAAAGAATATCCCAAATCTACCCTTCAAATTAAGAGAAGAATAATTCAAACATACCATGTACTCCCTTTACTAAGCTAAAGGAATTTTATACATTCTATAGATAACAATTTTTAGAGAGCAATATAGAATCAAGATTTACTAAATATAGATAATAATTTTTAAACATTCTAAACATTAAATATATAAATGTAACTGGGTTGCTTTAGCATTACATGACAAGAATATATAAATAACAAAATCTATTACATTTATTTGGATCTGGATTTATTTTTAGAGAGTAATATAAAAACAAGATTTACCATATCTAGATAATAATTTTTAAACATTAACCCTTAAACAAATTAAATACATGTTTCCATTGACATACCTCTGGTGTATAATCAAACCTGGCTCATCATCCTTCAACCTTAATAAAGTTATGTACATTATTTGTCTTCATTTAACCTCACTAGCCAGCATACTTCCTACACATCATCATCAAATTCTTCTATAAATATATGTACATTGAACATTTGTGAAATCAGGATGTATAAATGTTTAAACAAATTTAGCAAATATTTATACAACAGATTTCCCAAATCTTAAAAGTTTTCATTCCTACATATAAATATTGTTCTTATATAACAAATTTGAAGTAGACCATATATATACAGACAAATATATCTAATCATCCTTGCATATTATAAGCTAGGTATAACATGGATAATAAAGATGTGGTTATAGAAGAGAAAATATCGTTAGGTTCCTCAACCTCGCAAGAGACTAGCATGCACTACACTTTACAACTATAAATGTAATTAGTAGTACCAAAATAGAATAAAAAACACCTAATATATAAATGTGATTAGGTTGAATTAGCATCACACAATAAGAATATATAAATCACAAAAACTTTTACATCTATTCGGATTTGGATTGATTTTTAAAGAGCAATACGAACCAATATGGAAACAAGATTTACCAAATATAGATAACATTCTTTAAACATTCTAATCATTAAATATATATATATTTAGTTAGGTTGCTTTAGCATCACATAGGTATATATAAATCACAAAAATTATTACATCTATTCCGGTTTGGCTTGATTTGCAAAGAGCAATATAAAAACAAGATTTACTGAATATAGAAAATTGTATCGAAAAAATACCAATTATATCTAATATTTTTAAACATTCTACCCCTTAAACAACTAAAATACACATTTCAATTGACATACCACTGGCGTACAATCAAACCCGACTCATCATCCTTCAACCTTTATAAATATATGTACATTTTTGGTCTTCATTTAACCTCGCTAGCCAGCATGCTTCCTACACATCATCATCAAAATCTTCTAAGAATATATGCACATAAAACATTAGCAAAATTAGGATGTGTAAATGTTTAAAGAAATTTAGCAAATATGTATACAACTTTTGTCATGAAAAATTATTACAATGTTACAAAAATAACAGTATTTTGTGATGCACCATTCGTCTTATTGCTTTCATACAATGTTAATAACTTAATACACGTCGAAATTAAAATAGTGATTTGCTAATGACGGTAGCAAATAGTATAAAAATTGTCTCAATTTTTATTTCCATATCAAACTCAAAAATAAAAATAACCTCTTCCCAAACTAAAAAGTAATATGGAGGACTTGAATCATCCTTTCTAAAAAAACACAGAAAGTACAGACGTTATAAATAGTGATTGGCTTACTATAGATGTCAAACAACATATTAATATGTTGGAAGACAAATTTGGACCTTGGCCAGACCCAATCTACATGTCAAACAGCCTATTAATATGCTGGAAGATAGATCTGAACCTTGGCCAGACTCAATCTAGATGTCAAGTAGTCTATTACTATGCTGGAAGATAGATCTGAACCTTGGTCGGACCCAATCTCTATGCTAAAATATAGAAAGTGCAAACATTATAAATAGTTGGCCATTTTTTAATGTGATAGGTGTACTATGGATGTCAGACAACCTATTAATATGGTGGAAGACAGATTTGATCATTGGCCAGACCCAACCTCCATGCTTCTATCTGTATTTTTAATACATATTGTGGAATCAAACCTTACTTATACTAAAGCTTAAAACATCATATAGCTTTTTAGACATGTAATTTTATTTCAATCTCCCTAATTAGGAAAGGGTCAAGACACCGAAAATCAAAGTGTTTGGGCAATTATTTACACCTTTCATGTATGCTAATCGAATACAATCAAACAAATATATTTAGGCAACCGTTACAAGCACGTTCATAGGAGGGGGTAGTAGATCAAGATTGATGTGTTATGTTGATCACTTTTTTGCTGCTTCAGGGGAGATGAGGAAGTAAGAGTGGTGGAATAATACATTCACAGTGTTACCAATATAAAACAACTATCATATTACTGATTTTTAGAATACAAATATTATAGATTTCCCCACACTAACATGATTCGTACCTCAAGCTAGGTGCATCCTTTTCCTATATCTTTAAGTTCAAACTCCTTCTCTTAGCATTAGCTTTGATCCATAATAGTCATGCATGTCTACAAAATATTAGATTTCTTATACAGAATGAGTAGAGAAAGGAACATGTAAAAAAATATGAGAATAACTGATAGAACTTACTACCATGTCAAATTCAACGTCCGTTATATAGGTTGCATGCCTTTCGAATATTGGGGCAAATCTGTACATACAGCTCAAATCGGACATGGGAGGAAAACCAATTATTAGATACATCCGTTTTTAGAATTATTTAGGGGGTAGGAGAGAATAAGAGCATCTAGAGATAAAAAAATACCAACATTGTAGAATAAGTTCCATGATGTCTCCTTTAATGATCACGTGAGCTACCATTTTGGCATCAGCTTTTTCATCGGTGCTAGAGGACTCGACGTTGTTGTTTGCATTGAAGGAATCGGCGCTATCGTTGTCGGTGTTTGGGGCATGAAGATCATTGTCGGCGCTGGAGTTGGAGGCAACAACATCAAGCAAACCAAAATGTCAGATGGAAAGAGTTGCTTTGTGGTTAGGGCACCGAGCAGCGGAGATAAGATGCGACTGAAAGGGTGGGGAATGAGAGGCACTGTCCGGTACCCTAATATGTACTTGCTTGCTTGCCTTTTGGATCTGACGGTCAAAAAGGCATTAAGTTAAATTTGAATCGAACGGTCACTGTCAACCGTTGTTTAATTAGGGTATAATATTATTATAAATGAAATGTATTACTCTACTAATCTGTAAAGTTAGCCATCTAAATCCAATCATGTCCATATTGGACAGCGACAGCATATTTGTTTGGAACGTAATGAGACATAATTTGTAATATATATATATATATATATATATATATATATATATAATTTAAATACAATATGTAGATTGAAGTTAGACAGACTCAAATAAGGATTTCACACAAATGATTAAAATTTATAAATCAAACTTAATCTGAGAAAAAAATTGTATCTCAATCTACTCCATCCACTATATTTATTCCTTTCCAACTATCCCCCGCCTTCTCTCTACAAATATATTTGATTTTTATTTTTAACCAAACAATAATAAATGATTCCTTGATTATCCCGATAACCTTCTAAATTTGCTTCTAGCCTTCTCTCCTTCTTACACAATTAAAAATGATTCATCGAACTCAAAAATCTCTTATATTTTATCGAGTTGTCGCTCATTCTATTTCATAATTTTACAAATAGATCTTCATTTACAAAAATGGAAACAATGATTAGTAGGAAGAAATAGAGAAGGAAAAAATCACTTTGAGAATGACGAAATGAAAACAAGCTATTTTGTTGTAAACATACAAAATCATAAAGTAAAAAATATATGAAAATCTAAGTTTTAATAATTATAATGCCATGATTATCTCCTTTGTCCAACGATAATGTTTTTCACATTTTCTCAAGATCAGTCCATAATTTTGCACTCATATTGTTGGCCTCTTCAATTGTCTCCTAAAAACCTCTCTCTACAATATTTACATTCTTATTCTCATTAAAAAAAAATAGATGATAAGTTTTACCCTTGTGAAACCAAATCTCTCATGTATATGAATCTAAAAAAGGCATATTGGCTAAGCCTTCCAGGGAAAAACTAAAATTTTGTTATAATCAATATAGAGTATTAGGTAGTATCATCAATGTTACTTTTTGTTTCACTTTCCAATTACATTGCAAATAGGTTTTATGTATATGGAAATAAACAATGATTACTAGGAAAAAGATGAGGACGGAATAATGTTTTTGAGAAGCACTGATTGAAAGAAAACAAGCAACACCCATAAAGCAAAAAAAAATATGGACATATATTTTATATAACAATGATTTTGAGATTATCTATGGCTTGTTACTTGACCACTTTTAGTCTCTCTCCAATTACTCCATCCCTCTCTCTCTCTCTTCAAGTACATGGTATTTTTGTTCTAAATCAAACAATTTTAAATGATTATTAATGATCTCAAGAATGTTTTCAATTTTCTTCAAACCATCTCTCATACCCTCAAAGTTATTAATGATTTCCCAATAATATCTTAAATTGTCTTCAAGACATCTCTCCTATTATCTCATTTTTTTCTAAATAGATTTCCATATGCATAAAAGGGAAAAACGATTAGTAAGAAGAAATGTAGAAGTAAATACTTACCTTTGAGAAACATTGACCGGAAGAAAACGAGTCATTTTGTAATGAATGTACAAAATCATAAAGTAAAGAATATATACGGACATGTAAGTTTTTATAATAGTGATGTCATGACTATATATGATAGAATTTAATAATTTTTATGATTATGACAACAAAACATTGTATTTTCATTCTAAATTGAACAATTTTAAATGATTATTTAATGATTTTAAGAATGTTCACAATTTTCTTCAAGACATCTCTTACCCTTAAAATTATAAATGATTTCCTAATAGTATCCTAAATTGTCTTCAATACATCTCTCCTATTATCTCAAAATTTTAAAAATAGATTTCCATAAGCATAAAAGGAAAAAAATGATTAGTTAGAAGAAATGTAGAGGTAAATACTTACCTTTGAGAAACATTGACTCGGAAGAAAACGAGTCATTTTGTAATGAATGTACAAAATCATAAAGTAAAGAATATACAGACATGTAAGTTTCTATAATAGTGATGTCATTACTATATACAATAGAATTTGATAATTCATATGATTATGACACCAAAACACTCATATACACTTGGATAGGAATTTAGGAAAAGGGAAATTTTTAAGCCTTGCGAATAATAAGAGAAGGATACAAATACATTGATTTTATTATCACTACATAATATAAAGCAAGAAGGAATATATTGGCATGTTGATTTTTACATTATATTGTCAGAGAAAATTATGTGACTCTTACTTCGCTTCCTACTTTCTCATAAACTCCACATAAATATCACATGCATGATATTACCTTCTTAATTATAAGCAATAATAAATATACATATATGATCATCATCATCTAAGTCTCAATCCCAACCATGTGGGGTTCAACTACATGGATCCTTCTTTTTGAATTAGCTTTTTTATGGATCATACTCTAATCATAAATGTATTGATATATACATTTGTAAAACAATATTTTCAATAATATATTTTATGTCACTCTCCCATTTTGTTCTCCACCTTCTCAAACAAACCTATGTTTCTCACCCCTATCCTATTAGGCTCTGATTTTTATCCAATAAACCCCCCTTCTACAATAACTATTTCACATTCTTATTCCTATGTTATAAAAGAATAGCATAATTTAATAGAGTATTCTCTTATGATCCCCAGTATCTCCTCAAAACACACTCTCTTTTCAATTGCATTAGGATTTTTACTAGATCAACACTTGCATTAAATGAAATAATACTTGGTGGGGTTTTTAAATAAGATTCCACATTATCCTTGTCAAAGATTGGGGGGAAGAGAAAACCACTACAATAATCACATCGATATGGAGACTAAATTTATTGCTATATTTATGTGGGCAGAAACAATGTCTACATAAATATTTTTATGCAAGGATTTTAGGCTCCTATATGCCATTTACACAACACATTCAATTTGTTTTATGTATACATGTCTTATAATAAAAAAGTGTTAAGTATACATTGTTTTGTTAAATGAGTCTCTTCTCATGTTCTACTTGAACATGTATTTTGACATTCTTGAAAATTCCACTAGAAGAATACATACAATTAGTTTCACACTGTAAAAAAATTTCAGCAGTTGAAGAGTTTGGTCAAAATGGACACTCTCTTTCAAACTTCACTTGACACTTCTTCACTCCATGACAAGATATAAAATTGTCAAAATTCCATCAATTTGTTCAATTCTAGAGGATTTCCTACCTATGGTTATGTTGTTGAACTAAGGTCCATCCAATGAAGACTTTGCATTCGTAGGCGACTCATTATTAGGAACAGACAAATCCAAAGACACATTTTATCAGAAGGTAATAGTGATCTTGTGGAAAGATATTGTTGGATATATGACAACCTTCCACCCTATATGAAGATCATTATTGATATGCACCCAATGTTTAGGGGCATCGAGGATGTATATCATCTTTTAGATGAAAGAATTTACTCAAGGCTCAGACAAAGTGCATTGTTTTATCCCCTTGTGAGGAATGATAACATAATGCATCTTGATTTGAATATTGCTATTAGGATCATGCACAAGGAAGCAAGGTGACAAAGATACCAGATTCAATGTCTTAGAAGAAGCGAAGCGCGTCTTACATTTATGAAGAGCATTCTCTCATAGCAACCAAGCACATCATACTTTCCTCACTCCAATACTATGCATGTTGAGGATCCTATCAATGTGGATAATGATGACCATACAATGTACAATAGCCCTTTTTATGATAGCCGAAATCGTACAGAATGTGATCATAACTCAAGAACTCCATCTGCAGAAGGTAATGCTTCAAAAAAATGATGCACACATACACGTATATATATATATATATATATATATATATATAGATATATATATATATATATATATATATTTCTTTTACCTTTGCATGTTGGTCAATTGAAGTCTTATTTTCATTTAATATAGTTGCCTGTGGTATGGAAGATCTAGGAGACTTCTTCATATCAAATGAAGTTCAAACAATAGAACATGTCCCCAATGATAGTGTTGGCAGTCCTTTGTTTGAAAATCTTCCAAATGAACCACACAAGTTATCTACCCCAACAAATTGTGTCTATTGTGGTGCCAAAAAGAT
This sequence comes from Alisma plantago-aquatica, assembly GCA_963693085.1. Lineage (NCBI taxonomy): Eukaryota > Viridiplantae > Streptophyta > Magnoliopsida > Alismatales > Alismataceae > Alisma > Alisma plantago-aquatica. The sequence continues at coordinate 44,619,233 of OY856409.1, forward strand.
GCAATTTGAACCGCCATCCTTTTGTTGCATGAAAGAGAAGGTTCACTTAGTTTGAACTCCTATTGATGCAGAATTGTATGAGTTGTATACATCACAAACACCTGAATCTATACAATTTCTAAAGTGCATCAGAAGTTATAATAGTCCTTTTTCATTCACATCACATGGGATTCATGTCGATGAGGACTTGCGAAGCATGTGGAATGGAATATATACTTTTTGTGTTCAAGGTCAGGTCTATCATTTCATAAATAAATTACTACCAGGGAGTGATGGTCCAAGATATCTTCCACTATATTTCTATGATACAGAATTTGAGGTGCAGAATAGGATAAATGCAACACCATCACTAAATGTTGATCTTGTGACTAAATTGATGTGAATATTGAGCCCAAATCCATATGCTCAGTTCTTTCGAAGCCTCAAGGATGTCCCCATGTTAGACAAATTTAGTATTACTATTAACTAAGATATCTGACTTGATCCGAGGACTTATAACTCCCCCACAGCTTCTCAAGTTGCTGGAATTTGGATTGAAGGCAATGATGTTAATGGTGCACAACAAAGGAACATAGTTGTTTATGCAAATTCAGGTGAACCACGTATAGTTAAATCATATTTAGGATGTTACGATCCTCTTTCATATCCGTGTTGGCTAAATTGGACATTATTATAATCCCTTTATTTTGATGATGACAAACATTTCATTCTTGTGGTTTTAACGTGCTATTTGAGTATTTCAGGAACAAGCATATAAGGTGGTGGATAACAAAGACTTGGAAAAACAATTTGATAAAATCACTTTATTTTCATGATTGTAATCAAATGTAAATGCTTATACAAGTATATAATGTACAAGTAATTAGATATCATGTAAATCAAGCGTTTAGATCTTCCCTATCCACTCACAACACTTAGATAGGTCGTTCCCCAAGATAGTATCACAATTGCACATTGATACACACACTTAGTAAATGAATACATTGAGTTAGTAATATTCTCGGTCGACAAATCATCGATCGAGAAAATATTGGTCGACAAAAACTTCGACCGAGAAACTCTCGGTAGACAAAATCTTCGATCAAGAATAGACCCTACTAGCCGTTAGACACAGCAGACAAGGTGGTTGGGACTTGGGAGTTGGAAATGAACGTTGTAAATACTTTCTCCAAGAAGTCCCTCAGTCGACAAATCTTCGACCGAGAAGGACTCTCGGTCGAAAAATCTTCGACCGAGAAGAGTTCGGTCTGCACTTTTCAGGGTCAATTAACTAGCCGTTGCAAATGCAATTAGTGGATACATAACGGCTAGTTGAGCACTAAGAACCCCCTAGAAAGTGTCTTGAACGTCCTTAAGCATTCATAGGCCATTCCTATAAATAAGACAAGTCATAGGACACCCAAGATACACTTGTGCAACACTTGAGCTTACACTTGCAATTAGCAATCTATTTTGAGCAATTGAGCAAGACTAGCATTGGCTATTCTTTTATTTGCTCTAATTTTGTGTCCTATAGGCTAGCATCTCCTACCCACAGCACTTACACTTCTATATACATTCGTTAGGAGATCAAAACGCTTGATATAGGAAATCAAGCCTTGTGCTACAAGTAGTATTGTACTTTCTATTTTTCCTTCTTGTTCCTTTTATCTTTTGTATTCTCCTTGCTACTCCTAGGGTTGGAGGTTGTGGATTGGAGAAGGTTCTTCTCGGTGGAGAAGGTGGACTTCGGACTACTTCAAGAAGGCTGTTGCAACGGGAAGCTACTTCAAAAGGAAGGCTACTTCAAGGGGGAGTTTGAAGTTACTTCAAGAAGGCTGCTTCAAGGTTGGTGCAACTACTTCTAGGTGAAGGTTGTTCGAAGGGTTTGGTGAAAGAATTGTAATATTATGTAATATCCTTACGAGGTAATAAAATTTAATTCTTTCAAAATTCCGGTTGGGTAAGCAACCAGGTAGTGGATTGACTGCCGTAGTATTTGCTAAGGTTGCAACCACTCTAAATCCTTGTCCCCTTGTCCAATATTTTTGTGGTTGGTTGTTTGAGTTAAAAATACTTTAAAATATCTATAAAACTCTATTCACCCCCCCCTCTAGTGGTTTTTCAATTGGTATCAGAGCAGGCTTCAAGGAGCTCTAATCGAGTCTTTAAGAATGAAGGGTGGTGGTGCCTACAACCGCAAGCAAAGAAGCAGCTTGGACCAACCTTCAACAAGCTATAATTGGTGCTTAGGAACAAGCCACACAACACCTAGCTGCCCTTGGAAGAAAAAGAAGGAAGATGTGCATAAAGGGTGTTTTTTTTCTACAACAAGTGAAGAAGAAGAAGAGGTAAGCCTTTTTTATTTACCTAAAGAAGATTTAATTGCTAGTCTTCAAGAAATACATGAAAAATATATTGAGTGCAAGAAGAAATTAAAGAAATCAAACAAAGAAAATGATGATCTACATGCTAAACTTCTTGCTCTCACATCTGAAAATGAAGATCTCAAAAAGGTCATTGAAGATCATAATATTAAGCTAAAATCAATAGAAGCAGATTGCAATCTTCTTTCCCTAGAAAAGATAAACTTGCAAACTCAAGTAAATGATCTTCAAAAACAACCCGTTTTGTGTACACATCTAGATTATGATACTATTGTGAAAGAAAGAGATTCCTTGTTATATACTCTAAATCAAGCAAAGTTAGACATCAATAAAAGAATGGATGAGATTGTTAAGTTACAACAAAAAGTTAGTAGGTTGAATAATAATGATACTCTTGATAAAATCTTAAATAATTCTTATCATAAAATTGGAAGGAGAGGACAAGGTTATAATCCTAAAGGAAAATCTTATCAAAAACCTAGTTGGAGAAAGACACAAGCGCTAGAAAATCAATCTATGTATGTACCAAAAGGAAAATATACATATATACCCAAGAACAATCTAGAACAAAATCATAGAAAGAGGTATGAGGTTGATTCCATATGTTGTCATTATTATTTGCATCTTGGACATTACTCTTTCTCATGTCCCTACAAGAAAAAGGATGTTGAGTTAGTATGGGTTCTAAAATCATCAAACTAAATGGATAAGATTAAGTTGAGATATGATCAAAGAATCTAAATTGTATATCTATGTCTATCTCAACTTAACATAATAGGACTCCAAGTTAATCCAAGAAATTAAAATTTTCAAATATACCTCTTCAACTAACTTGTTTTAGTTTGTATTCTCAAAACCTAGAAAATTGTATATAATTAGTTGAGATTAGATCTAAATGTTACCTTGATATTCATATGTTTTATCTCAACTAAACTGAGTTTTAAATTGCATAATTGAATTGGAAGTGATATATGTTTTATTTAGAAACAATTACTGAAAACAATACAGAAACAGTAATAATTTCGGTCGAGAAATTGTCGACCGAGACAATGTTGGTCAAAAACTTTTTCGACCGAGTAAAACTCTAGAAAGACTATTTAAATAAAAGACACTTAAATCATAATCAACTTAAGAAGATAATGAACTATATATATTCTTGTGCTTTAAATATTTGAATGATCCAAATCAAAAGAAAGAATATATGAGCATCAAAATAAAATACTTTTCATGATTAAATTATCAAGTATACAAGATAAAAGGATCGATTTTACTAAAATTGCTACAAAAATGTTGCTTGCAAAGAAAAATGATACTGAAATCTATACTCTTACTGCAAGTCAACATACTTGATTGGAAAAATAAGGCACATATCTTGAAGACAAATTTCTCAAGAATATTAGTAGTTTGTATCATTACATATATGTTAATAACATCCTTATTAAACTTGATGCAAACCAAAAGTTGTGAACTTTTGAGTTGTATGCATATTGAAATTGATTATGCTTTCTTTGAAAATTCAAATGTTATCAAATTTCAATTGCTACTTTCTTGATGATTAAGCATAAATAGTCTATCTTAAAATTTCCATTAGAATGATAAAGATAATTTTTTCTAAGAAAATCAAAAGAATAAATATCATTATGACATTAAAATGTATATGCACTAATTAATTCTGAGATATGATCAATAATCATGAATTGAGTAACCTTATATCTATCTCAACTTCACACAATTGAATAACAAAGTATTACAACACATAAACTAGAACATATAGATTGCTGAATAAAATCTGCAGAAACATTCTCGATCGAGAAATACTTCAACCAAAAATAATTCGGTCGACAAATTGTTCGACCGAGCAAAAGTCTATAAAATATGTTCTGATGTTTCTTATTTGCTATCAATTCAGCAATAATAAAAAGTTCTTTAATCAAGAATAAATCTTGGAGATCATCTTTGAAACAAGACATATTGATCTTTTGCATCATGAATTAAGATATAACACTATATGAAATCCTTAAACATATTGCAAAAGTGTTATATGAAGACTGATTTTGAACAAACCTTATTCATTTATTGAAAAAGTTTATTAAGCATACTCATTTACATGGTTTGTTTTAAATTTGAAAATCCATGAACTATAAATGAGATTATCTTGGTATTATCCTCTACATGGTTTGACTTAAAACTGAAAATTATGAATGGGTTTAATCAAGGAAGTTACTGTTTTATCATAATCCACATGGTTTTTCCTAAGTACTCCTTGGTATATCTATATAGGAACCATGTGTGTTGAAATTTAGCTTAAATGATCATAATTATTGCATTTATATGATGATCATTGTATTATGGATATGCTTCTACTTTTCTATCATAATTTTTTTGTGCCAAGATCATTGTGTTTCATTGGTTTGTCTAAAATAATTTGTGATGCATATATACAAACCATGAATGGATACTATTCATGATCATTGTGATTCAGATCATTGAAAATGTCATAGCATAAATGCATCTTGACATAATAGATAATGATCATTGTGAATGATGATGATATGACAAGACAAACAGTGTCTCTTAGAACAAAAATATTAATGTTTTATCTATTTGCTTGTTCTAAGAAATCAAAAGCAAAATCTTGATTTTAAGATATTAATCTTGCTTTCAAGGATATATGTCTCTAAAGAATCTTATGATTAATCTGAAAATGAGGGTACAAGAAGAAATGGGAATTGATATTTATGTACCTATAGCAAATCTTATGAGATATCATTCAAAATGAATGTAAAACATACCGTTTAGGAAAATTAAAGACAAAGACTTCATTGTGATGCCTATATTAAGCTTTCAATTGATAAAACTTCTTCAAAATAGGTATCACTCAAAATGCTTCAAATTAATATACATTTGATCATATTACATGAAAACTTTATATTTCACATATATTAACATAAATGTGTAATTCAATGAAAGTGCTTAAACTGTAAATCTGCAGAAATTGCCTCTTGGTTGAAATCAAATTTGACCAAGGGGCGCTATGGTCAAAGTCAACGTTGACCTAAAATAAGCTTGACAAAATGCTTATTTGTACATCATTTTACTGCACTTAATCTTAGTATCTTGATTCAAAATGTGTTTATCATATTGAAAACATAATTTTAGTGCATAACTCTCATAAAAGGTCAACTTATTATGATCTAATATTGATTGTGACCTTAGAATCCTTAAATTATCTTGACTATAAGATTAAGGGGGAGCTCACACAAACTATCTTGATTATAAGATTAAGAAGCTTACAAAACTTTATAAACATCATTTGAAGCTTGTCATGACCTTGTTGGCTAAATGGACATCTATAAATCCCTTTGTTTTGATAATGACAAACATTTTATTCTTATTGATCTAACGTGCTACTTGAGTGTGCAGGAACAAGGTGGATGACAAAGTACTAGGGAAATCCATATGCTTACATGTTTATATTTTCATGAAATGTAATCGCTTTGTAAAAACTTGTACAAATATATAATGTACAAGTACTTAGATTTCATGTAAATCAAGCGTTAGATTCTCCCTAGCTAAACACCACTTTTAGATAGGTCATCCCCTTCAATAGTGTCACAAATGCACACTCATACACACACTTAGTGCTTTAATTGAAAATTTGAAACAGGGTCAACCTCGGTCGACAAACTCCTCGACCGAGACACTTTCGGTCGACAATCTTCTCGACCGAGAAAGACCCAAGTAGTCGTTAGACACAGCTGACAAGGTGGTTGGCAGTTGAAGATAAACGTTGCATACACTTGTTCCAGAGAGCCTGTCGGTCGACAAAAGTTCGACCGAGTAGGTGTCTCGGTCGACCATTCCTCGACCGAGATGAACTCTGACAGCAACTGCAGAGTAAATTAATTAGCCGTTGTTAAAGCAACAAACTTGTACCTAACGGCTAGTTAAGCACTTAGAAACCCCTAGAAGGTGTCTAGAACGTCCTTAAGAATCCATAGGCCATTCCTATAAATAGGACAAGCCATAGGACACTGAAACACACTTGTTACACTTGAGAAATCCTTGAGCATACTTTGAGCAATCTGTTTGTGAGCAATTTGAGCATTGAGACAATTGGCTACTTTCTTCCTTAGCTCAAAATTTGTGTCCTATAGGCTAGCATCTCCTATCCACTGCAATTACAATTACATACACTTTGGTTAGGAGATCTACACGCTTGATCTAGGCAAATCAAGCCTTGGGCTACAAAAGGATAAGTTGTAATTTCCTTTTCCTTTCTTGTTCTCTATTATTGTTTGTACTCTCCTTGCTACTCCTAGGTTGGAGGCTGCGGATTGGAGAGGGTGGAGATCTTCTTGGTGAAGAAGGATACCTTGAGCTACTTCAAGAAGGCTGGTGCAACGGGAGGTTACTTCTAGAGAGGAAGGCTACTTCAAGGGGGAGCTTGGAGTTACTTCAAGAAGGCTACCTCGGGTTGGTGTACCTACTTCAAGTGAAGGTTGTTCAAGGGGTGTAAAGAAAGTATTGTATTTTGTATAAATCCTTGTGAAGGTAATAAAATAAATACTTTCAAAATCCCAGTTGGGTAAGCAACCGGGTAGTGGACTGACAATCTTAGTATTTGCTAAGATTGGAACCACTCTAAACACTTGTCTCCTTCTTCCAATTTCAATTGTGGTTGTTTAAGTTCAATAATTGTTAAAATCTTTTTAAAACTCTATTCACCCCCCCTCTAGTGTTTTTCAATTGGTATCAGAGCAGGCTTCAAGGAACCCTAACAAGGTCTTGAAGAATGGGGGACGGAGTGCTCAATAACCTTAACCTCGAAGGGACACTTGTTGCTAGACCTCCGGCGTTTGATGGAACAAACTACACATATTGGAAGAGAAGGATGCAGTTCAACTTCCAAGGCATCAATTGGGACTTATGGAGGATGGTGTCAACCCCATACGAGCTTCCTCAAACACAATATGCAGAGTGGGATGCAAACACGGTAAAGCTGGCTCAAATGAATGCCAAAGCAGTAAGCATTTTATATTGTTCAATTTCATTAGGAGAATTTAATAGGATATCAAACTATGACACAGCCTATGACATTTGGCATAGACTGTCCATAACTTATGAGGGTACAGTTCAAGTCAAGAATTCTAAGATTAGCATGCTTAAACAAAAGTTTGAACATTTCCGTATAGATCCAAATGAATCTATTAGTGAAATGTTTGCAAAATTCTCTTCTATTGTTAATGGTTTAAATGCCTTAGGAAAAACTGTTCTTGAAGAAGATCAGGTATCCAAAATCCTTCGATCACTTCCTCCTAAATACAAGCCAAAGGTGACAGCCATTGAATAAACAAATGACCTCACTCGGTTGAAAATGGAGAAACTCATTGGAAATCTAGAAGCCCATGAAGCAACCCTAGAAGAGGAAGAAAGAAGAGAACGTGAACTTAAGCAAGGAAAAAAGAAGGATGTGGCTCTAAAAGCTTCAAAGATAATCACACCAGAAAGTGAGGAGTAAAGTGAAGAAGAAGGAGAAGAGGCATTGATTGTCAATGGTAAGAAATATAGAAGATTTAAATCTAACCAAATTTCTAGTTCTTCTTCTTCTCCTCCTAGGTGCTTTGAGTGTGGAAAGAAAGGACATTTCAAAAATGAATGTCCTAAAGCAAAGAAAGGAAAGAAAAGCGCACACAAGAAGAGGGGAGAAAAAGCCTATAAAGCTGCATGGGACGAGTCAAGTGAAAGTGAAAGCGGAGAAGAAAAGGTGGAATGTCTAATGGCAAGAGAAGATAATGAAGACTCTCAAGAGGTAAGCCTACTTGATCTTCCTAAAGAAGAGTTAATTACTAGTTTACAAGAAACTCATGATAAATATGTTGATGTCAAGAAGAAACTAAAGAAGGTAATCAAAACAAATGATGAGCTATATGCTAAACTAAATGATCTATCTTCTGAAAAGAACAACATTGATCTTGAGAATTTGTCTTTAAAAACATCTTTAAATGATTGCACTAACAAGTTACTCACTCTAGAAACAAATGTTGATCTTCTCTCTCAAGAAAAGACTGAATTGTTAGCTAAACTAAAAGATTTTCAGACTCAACCAATTCTGTGTAATCATTTAGACTATGACAATGTTGTAAAAGAAAGAGACTCTCTATTATCTGATTTAGATCAAGCAAGAAAAGATTTACACAAGAAAATGGATGACATTGCTAAGCTACAGAAGAATCTACATGAGTTAAGAAGAAAAGATACTCTTGATAACATTCTAAAAATCTCCTCTAGCTTCAATGGAAGAAAAGGTTTAGGATATGCTCCAAAGAAAAATCAAATCAAGAGAACTCGAACTGTGTTTGTACCTAAAAATATAATTCCTAAAAAGAGATATGAAGTTGACTCTATTACTTGTCATTTTTGTCTATGTCTTGGACATTATTCATTCACATGCCCTTATAAGACAAAGGACTCTGATTTAGTTTGGGTCCCAAAACCCCAAACCTAGTAAAGTCAAAAGCCATACAGTTGAGATATGATCAAATGCTCAATTTGCAATTTATATTGTCTTATCTCAACTTAAACAAAAGGTTTTCATGCATATTGGAAATTTTCTGAACTGCTGTACTGAAACAGAAAAACAGTCGGTCGAAGTATTGTCGACCGAAATATATTCGGTCGAACTTTTGTCGATCGACCAGATGCCTGTAACAAATCAAAATCTACAGCAACTATTTCGGTCGAAAATTGGTTAACCGAGCTGAATTTCTGTGTTTCTTTGCTTATCATACAGTAACCTTCTCGATCGACAATTAATCGACCGAGAAAGATGTCGGTCGAACAATTGTCGACCGACTGGATTTCTGAATCAGAATTTTTATGCAATCTATACATAAGTGGTTCTAACCATATCGGACCATCACATGGGTACCAAAATTTATATTTTCATGCAGGATTGGGTAGTTGACAGTGGATGTTCTAAATATATGACCGGGAACAAGGATGCATTTCAAACTTTTGAAGAAAAGAAAAGTGGAACAGTCACCTTTGGAGACAACGGTAAAGGTAAAATCGTTGGAATAGGTAATGTTGGTACAAACCTCGAAATAAAGAATGTTCTACTTGTTGATGGTTTGCACCATAATTTGATAAGTGTTAGTCAATTATGTGATAGTGGCTATGATGTTTTATTTAACAAAACCTGCTGCAAATTATTAATAGAGAACACTACAAATGTTGTTTATGAAGGAAAAAGAGTTGGAAATCTTTATATTCTTAGACCTAACTCTATGAAATCTGTAGTAGGAAAATGCTTGCTTGCAAATGAAAACACTTTACAATTATGGCATAAAAAGTTGGGACATGCTAGTTCACATGTTATCAAAAAGTTAGTAAAATATGATCTTGTTCGTGGTTTGCCTACTTTATCCTTTGATCAAGTTGAAAATTGTGAACCATGTACATTGGGAAAGCAAACAAAAACCTCTTTTAAACCTAAAAATGAACTTAGCACCAGTAGATCTTTAGAATTAATTCATATGGATTTATTTGGACCTATGAGGACACAATCTATCGGTGGCAAAAGATATTGTTTTGTTATTGTTGATGATTATAGTAGATATACATGGGTACATTTTCTTGCAACCAAAGATGATACTATTCATGCTTTTATAAAATTTTGCCCTATGATTGAAAATCTATTACAAAGCAAAATATGTACTATTAGAAGTGACCATGGTGGAGAATTTGAAAATCATGTCTTTGAAGAATTTTGCACATCTCAAGGATACAATCACAACTTTTCTGCTCCACGCACTCCACAACAAAATGGTATAGTTGAAAGGAAAAATCGATCACTACAAGAAATGGCTAGAACTATGATGCTCGAACATAACACACCCAAAACCTTTTGGGCTGAAGCTGTAAACACTGCATGCTATGTGTTAAATAGAGTAACTGTTCATTCCCATTTGAAGAAAACTCCATATGAAATAATACATTCTAAGAAACCCAGAGTTGATTATTTTCATACCTTTGGATCCACATGCTATATCTTAAATACCAAAGATGATAGAGATAAGTTTGATTCTAAGTCACACAAAGCATTCTTTTTGGGATATTCCACTTCTAGCAAAGCATTTAGAGTATATAATACTATCTCTAGAAAAGTTGAGGAATCTATTCATGTTTCTTTTCATGAAGAATCAAAATCAGAAAATCTAGAAATAATTGATCTCACTAATCAATTCGAAAACTTAAACATACCAAATGATAGTGAGAAAGTTACTACAAACAATCACCAAGCTGAACCACAACCCACACCTAGGCTTATTAAGGATCATCCTCAAGAACTAATTATTGGAGATCCTAATGCTAAAGTAAAAACTCGGTCTTCCTTTAAGGATGTTGCAAACATGGCTTTTGTTTCTATCATTGAACCTAAGAAGATATCTGAAGCTCTTAAAGATGATTATTGGATAATAGCAATGCAAGAAGAATTGAATCAATTCACTAAAAATGATGTATGGGATTTAGTTCCTAAACCACAAGATAAAACCGTCATTGGAACTAAATGGGTTTTTAGGAATAAGCTAAATGAGGCAGGAGAAGTAATAAGGAATAAAGCTCGGTTAGTAGCACAAGGATATAATCAACAAGAAGGAATAGATTTTGATGAAACATATGCACCAGTAGCTAGACTTGAAGCTATTAGAATGTTGCTAGCTATTGTTGCACATAAAAATATCAAACTCTACCAAATGGATGTAAAAAGTGCATTTCTAAACGGTATCATTCAAGAAGAAGTATATGTTGCCCAACCACCCGGTTTTGAAATACCGGAAAAAGGTGACTATGTTTATAAACTTAAGAAAGCACTTTATGGTTTAAAACAAGCACCTAGAAATTGGTATGAAAGGCTCAAGACATATCTTTTTGATAATGGTTTTTCTATTGGAAATTCAGATTCTACTTTATTTTTCAAAACATATACATCTGATTTCCTAGTTGTGCAAATATATGTTGATGACATTATTTTTGGAGCTTCTAATGATTCGTTGTGCACACAATTCAGTGACATTATGCAAAAGGAATTTGAAATGAGCCTCATGGGTGAACTAACTTTCTTTCTTGGTTTTCAAATTAAGCAAACGTCTGCCGGAATCTTTATAAGCCAAGAAAACTATACTAAAGAACTCTTAAAACGTTTTGGGATGGATCAGTGCAAACATGCTACAACTCCTATGGCTACTTCTATTAAAATTGATAAGGATGAAAATGGGGAACCTATTGATGATTCCTTATATAGAGCCATGATTGGTAGTTTGCTTTACTTAACTGCTTCTAGACCGGACATAATGTTTTCCGTTGGTCTTTGTGTTCGATTTCAATCACAACCTATGCACTCTCATTTTCTAGCAGTTAAACGAATTCTTCATTACTTAGCCGGCACTACCTGTTTTGGTTTATGGTATCCAAAAGGACAATCCTTGGATTTTAAAGCTTATACTGATGTGGATTATGCTGGTTGTCGACTTGATCGCAAGAGTACTAGTGGTGGCTGTTTCTTGTTAGGGAGAGCTTTAGTATCTTAGTTTAGCAAGAAACAAAATATGGTTGCCCTATCTACAACTGAAGCTGAATATATGGCAGCCGGATCTTGTTGTGCTCAAGTGCTTTATATGCAACAAGTGTTAAATTATTATGGTTTTACTCTTTCATCTACGCCTATTTTTTGTGACAACACGAGCGCTATAAACTTAGCACACAATCCTATTTTACACAGCCGAGCTAAACATATTGAAATCCGTCATCACTTTTTAAGGGATCATATCTCCAAGAATCATGTTTCCCTTCATCATGTTGATACGGAAGATCAATTGGCTGATATTTTTACAAAACCGCTTCCACTAGACCAATTTAACAAAATTAGGAAGCAACTGCTTATCACTCCTTTGGAAGATGTTTTCTTTGATATTTGTGCTTCTTAAAACTTTTACTTGCATCATTTTGGCTTTTAATGGACATCTTTTTTGGATTTGATGGGACATCTAATTAAGGAGGAGTTATTAATTCTTATACGGATATCTTTTTGAAATGACAAAGGGGGAGAAATAAATATAAACTTAGTAATTATGCAAAACTCAATCAATGAGTTTCATAAATCACTTGGCTTTATATTGAAAGTTGCTATATTCCCTAAAGAGTTGGATTTCATGTTCCATAATTCATGGGGAATAATAAGCGCACATGTTATAAACAAGAGAGAAAGCTACAAAAGGTAATCTTAAGGTATGAAACTCATATGTTGTATATTTCCTTCATTTATATTTTGGAAATGTTTGTCATCTTCAAAAAGGGGGAGATTGTTGGCTAAATGGACATCTATAAATCCCTTTGTTTTGATAATGACAGACATTTCATTCTTATTGATCTAACGTGCTACTTGAGTGTGCAGGAACAAGGTGGATGACAAAGTACTAGGGAAATCCATATGCTTACATGTTTATATTTTCATGAAATGTAATCGCTTTGTAAAAACTTGTACAAATATATAATGTACAAGTACTTAGATTTCATGTAAATCAAGCGTTAGATTCTCCCTAGCTAAACACCACTTTTAGATAGGTCATCCCCTTCAATAGTGTCACAAATGCACACTCATACACACACTTAGTGCTTTAATTGAAAAATTGAAACAGGGTCAACCTCGGTCGACAAACTCCTCGACCGAGACACTTTCGGTCGACAATCTTCTCGACCGAGAAAGACCCAAGTAGCCGTTAGACACAGCTGACAAGGTGGTTGGCAGTTGAAGATAAACGTTGCATACACTTGTTCCAGAGAGCCTGTCGGTCGACAAAAGTTCGACCGAGTAGGTGTCTCGGTCGACCATTCCTCGACCGAGATGAACTCTGACAGCAACTGCAGAGTAAATTAATTAGCCGTTGCTAAAGCAACAAACTTGTACCTAACGGCTAGTTAAGCACTTAGAAACCCCTAGAAGGTGTCTAGAACGTCCTTAAGCATCCATAGGCCATTCCTATAAATAGGACAAGCCATAGGACACTCAAACACACTTGTTACACTTGATAAATCCTTGAGCATACTTTGAGCAATCTGTTTGTGAGCAATTTGAGCATTGAGACAATTGGCTACTTTCTTCCTTAGCTCAAAATTTGTGTCCTATAGGCTAGCATCTCCTATCCACTGCAATTACAATTCCATACACTTTGGTTAGGAGATCTACACGCTTGATCTAGGCAAATCAAGCATTGGGCTACAAAAGGATAAGTTGTAATTTCCTTTTCCTTTTTTGTTCTCTATTATTGTTTGTACTCTCCTTGCTACTCCTAGGTTGGAGGCTGCGGATTGGAGAGGGTGGAGATCTTCTTGGTGAATAAGGAGACCTTGAGCTACTTCAAGAAGGCTGGTGCAACGGGAGGTTACTTCTAGAGAGGAAGGCTACTTCAAGGGGGAGCTTGGAGTTACTTCAAGAAGGCTACCTTGGGTTGGTGCACCTACTTCAAGTGAAGGCTGTTCAAGGGGTGTAAAGAAAGTATTGTATTTTGTATAAATCCTTGTGAAGGTAATAAAATAAATACTTTCAAAATCCCAGTTGGGTAAGCAACCGGGTAGTGGACTGACAATCTTAGTATTTGCTAAGATTGGAACCACTCTAAACACTTGTCTCCTTCTTCCAATTTCAATTGTGGTTGTTTAAGTTCAATAATTGTTAAAATCTTTTTAAAACTCTATTCACCCCCCCTCTAGTGTTTTTCAGACCTTAGTATCCTTAAAAGTAGTTATGGTTATGAAAACAAAGAAATCTACAATATTCATGAATATGACATATATCTTGTTCTTAATGGAATTCTCTAAACAAATTAGGGCTTAATATCCCGTGCATTTGGTTAGAGATACATGTCAATTTCATGGCTTAACATCCCTTGTAAAATGGATGAGAAATCAAAATACATATGTCATGGATCTAAAAGGATCCCATATCATTTCAAGGCTTAACATCCTTTGCAAATGATTGAGAAACAAATTGTGGCTAAATTCGACAACAAAAGGTTTACATTTATATTAATCCCTGCTTTTAAGGGGGAGAATAGCATAAAATTAAGGGGGAGAAGTAACAGTCATACTAAATGTTTATCTTGGATATCTTGTTGAAATGACAAAGGGGGAGAAATAATATAAAATCAAAAACATAAAGTAAAATGAGTTTCATAAATCTCGGGCCAGCACACACTTGCAAACAAGAGAATGACTACAAAAGGTAAACTTTAGGTATGAAACTCATATGTTTTATATTTCCTTATTTTATATTTAGGAAATGTTTGTCATCTTCAAAAAGGGGGAGAGTGTTGGCTAAATTGGACATTATTATAATCCCTTTATTTTGATGATGACAAACATTTCATTCTTGTAGTTTTAACGTGCTATTTGAGTATTTCAGGAACAAGCATATAAGGTGGTGGATAACAAAGACTTGGAAGAACAATTTGATAAAATTGCTTTATTTTCATGATTGTAACCAAATGTAAATGCTTGTACAAGTATATCATGTACACGTAATTAGATATCATGTAAATCAAGCGTTTAGATCTTCCCTATCCACTCACAACACTTAGATAGGTCATTCCCCAAGATAGTATCACAATTGCACATTGATACACACACTTAGTAAATGAATACATTGAGTCAGTAATATTCTTGGTCGACAAATAGTCGATTGAGAAAATATCGGTCGACAAAATCTTCGATCGAGAATAGACCCTACTAGCCATTAGACCCAACAGACAAGGTGGTTGGGAGTTGGAAATGAACGTTGTAAACACTTGCTCCAAGAAGTCCCTCGGTCGACAAATCTTCGACCGAGAAGGACTCTCGGTCGACAAATCTTCGACCGAGAAGAGTTCTGTCTACACTTTTCAGGGTCAATTAACTAGCTGTTGCAAATGCAATTAGTGGACACATAACGGCTAGTTGAGCACTAAGAACCCCCTAGAAAGTGTCTAGAATGTCCTTAAGCATTCATAGGCCATTCCTATAAATAGGACAAGCCATAGGACACCCAAGATACACTTGTACAACACTTGAGCTTACACTTGCAATTAGCAATCTGTTTTGAACAATTGAGCAACACTAGCATTGGCTATTCTTTTGTTTGCTCTAATTTTGTGTCCTATAGGCTAGCATCTCCTACCCACAGCACTTACACTTCTGTATACATTGGTTAGGAGATCAAAATGCTTGATATAGGAAATCAAGCCTTGTGCTACAAGTAGTATTGTAATTTCTATTTTTCCTTCTTGTTCCTTTTATCTTTTGTATTCTCCTTGCTACTCCTAGGGTTGGAGGTTGCGGATTGGAGAAGGTTCTTCTCGGTGGAGAAGGTGGACTTCGGACTACTTCAAGAAGGTTGTTGCAACGGGAAGCTACTTCAAGAGGAAGGCTACTTCAAGGGGGAGCTTGAAGTTACTTCAAGAAGGCTGCTTCAAGGTTGGTGCAACTACTTCTAGGTGAAGGCTGTTCGAAGGATTTGGTGAAAGAATTATAATTTTATGTAATATCCTTGCAAGGTAATAAAATTTAATTCTTTCAAAATCCCGGTTGGGCAAGCAACCGGGTAGTGGATTGACTGCCTTTGTATTTGCTAAGGTTGGAACCACTCTAAATCCTTGTCCCCTTGTCCAATATTTTTGTGGTTGGTTGTTTGAGTTAAAAATACTTTAAAATATCTATAAAACTCTATTCACCCCACCCCTCTAGTGGTTTTTCAATCCTTTATTATTTCTGAATGGTGAGTTTGGGTGGAACCAACACATCTTGAAAGTTGGAGTATCGTCAGAGTCTATATTGCATGATCATTTTGATTCTGTTGAAGATTTGCTCAGCTCCAACATATTAGGTTACATTATCCATTTTCATACATATTATAAACGCATAATGACAATATACCAATTTTTGTTAGATGGAGGCGGTAGAAATAAGGTATATGTACGAGAATACTATTGTTACAAGTTATAATTACGTGCTTCAGACAAATCTATCTTATTGTATGTTGGACGGCTGCTCCCACAATACGTCATTGACATGTACATCAAAATAGAATCTACACATTAAAATTATATTTTGAAGGAGCAAAAATGAATAAGGGCTTATTTATATCAAGGAATTGCTAATAGCGTGAGGGATGGAGAAGTTCATAGTACCATGATTAGTAAACAGATCATATTACCATCATCTTTCATTGGGGGGCCACGGGATATGCGGCGTAGATATATGGATGCCATGACTTTGGTGCAATGATATGGTAAGCCAGATGTGTTTTTGACAATGAAATGTAATCCATATTGGGATGAGATAAAAATTGAACTATTCCCTAAACAACTTGCTCAAAATAGGCCAGACTTGACAGCGAGAGTCTTCAAAGAAAAACTAGAGGATCTTAAGGACCAACTTTTCAAATGTTGTATCTATGGCAATGTTGGTGCACGTGTGCATGTTATAGAGTTCCAAAAAAGAGGGCTTCCACATGCTCATATTCTCATGATCATGAAACGTGACTATAAGATCAATAGTCCCGAGCAATATGATCGCATAGTTTCAGCGGAAATCCCAGATCCAAAAAGACATCTAATGTTGCATGATTTGGTTGTTAAACACATGATGCACAGACCTTGCGGTACACTAAACCCAAAAAATTCTTGCATGGTGAATAAAGTGTTTCATTTTCACTATCGAAGAAACTTTTGTTTGCAAACCACCCATAGGAGAGATTCTTATCAACTTTATAGAAGAAGAGACAATGGAATCACTATAGAGGCACGAGGATCATCATTGGATAATAGATGGGTGGCACTGTACAATCCCTATTTACTCCTAAGGTATAGATGCCATATCAATGTTGAGGTATGCTCGAGCATCAAAGAAGTTAAATACCTATTAAAATATATATATAAGGGACATGATAGAGCTTCCATCAATGTTGCCCCAGACACTAGTGATCAGTTAGTAAATGAAGTAACACAATTTTG
Organism: Alisma plantago-aquatica; assembly: GCA_963693085.1. Classification (NCBI taxonomy): domain Eukaryota; kingdom Viridiplantae; phylum Streptophyta; class Magnoliopsida; order Alismatales; family Alismataceae; genus Alisma; species Alisma plantago-aquatica. The sequence goes on from OY856409.1 coordinate 44,636,646, forward strand.
AGATGCACAATGGGTATCTCCACCGGAAGTTTTATGGTGGATATTTGAGTTCAAATTAAGTGAGATGCAACCATCTGTGGTTTCCTTACAACTACATTCGCCTAACATGCAAAGTGTAATGTTTACAGAAGATGATAACGTACATATTGTGATTGTGTGTGATGGTGTTGTAGGACAATGTTCACTGAATATTTTACAATGAATAGCAATGATGAAGATGCACATCAATATCTTTATAGGCAGTTCCCTGAACATTATGTGTGGTAGACCTCTGGAAAATGTTGGAAGAAAAGGAAAAAGCAAGAAGTTATTGGTCGTGTTGTGACTGCAAATCCTGTTGAAGGTGAGAGGTATTATTTGAGAATTTTATTGAACCATGTGAAGGGCACGACATCTTTTGAGAACTTGAGGACCGTTAATTACTTTATTAATACAAATTTTAAACTGGTTGTCGAGCAACGAGGTTTAATTAAAAGTGATGATACAATATTTTAATGCCTAAGTGAGGCTTCAAATTTTGAATTTCTAACATCATTAAGGAGATTATTTGCTACAATTTTAGTGTATTGTGAACCTAATAATGTTAGAAATTTATGGCTTGCAAATCTCTCTGAAATGGGTGAAGACTTTTCAAGGTCTGGAATTAGCAATGTGCATGAATTGGAGCAAAGAGTGTTGCAAAACATAAGGTCAACTCTTGAAGGCATGGGGAAGAATATAGATGATTATGATTTGCCAACGATTGATGATGACTTATACGCAACTGTAAACAACAATGAGTCACGTGATATTTCTAAAGAAATGAGTATAGAGGTGACTGAAGAAGATTTATCTATGATTTATTCCTTAAATGCAGACCAAAAACATGCATTTGATGTGATATTTAGTTGTATAGTGGGAGATCAATCGGGTGTATTCTTTGTTGACGGTCCAGGTGGAACTGGAAAAATGTTTCTATATAAGGCATTATTGGCAAAAAAAAGATCCATGGGTTTTTTTGCGATTGCAACTACAACATCTAGTGTTGTTGCATCAATTTTTCCAGGTGGTAGAACTTCTCACACTAGATTCAAAATCCCTATTAAAATTGATAACAACTCTACATGTAATATTAGTAAGCAAAGCAATTTAGTTGGGCTCTTGAGAAGGGCAAAATTACTAATATGGGATGAGGCATGAATGACAAAAAGGCAAGCATTTGAAGCCTTAGACCACACCTTGCAAGATTTGAAGGGTTCAAACTTGTCATTCAGAGAAAAAGTAATGCTTTTTGGGGGTGATTTCAGACAAGTTCTACCTGTTATCAGGCGTGCAACCAGAAATGAAAAAGTTGATGCAAGTCTGATAAAGTCTTTTCTTTGGCCAAAAATGCAAAGTTGAGATTAAAATAAAACATGAGAGCTTCTTCTGATGTCTCATTTTCAAAAATTTTGCTTCAAATAGGACAAGGAACTCAACCAACCATCGACATTTATTATTCCCATCTTCCTAATGAAATGGTTATTCATTATGAGAATGAAGTGATTTGCAAAAAACAACTCATCGAACATGTATTTCCATCTCTCAATGAAAATGCAATGTCTACAGAATACATGATGAATCGAGCCATATTATGCACAAAGAATGAGTATGTTGATGAAATGAATGGCACACTTATCCAACAATTTTTTGGTGATGAAGTCACTTACTTTAGTTTTGATAGTGTCGTTGATGATGAAAATCATAACTACCCAGAAGAATTTCTCAATTCCCTGGTTCCAAATGGTTTACCTCCTCATGTACTAAAGTTAAAGAAGAATTGTCCAGTTATGTTGTTAAGGAATAATTATCCAGAAAATGGATTATGTAATGGTACAAAGATGGTTTGTAAAGGGTTTCAAAAGAAATATAATTGATGTTGAGGTAACTGTAGTTCAAGCACGTGGAAAAAGAGTATTCATACCTAGAATACCTCTTATCATTGTAGATGATGATGGACTTCCATTCACTTTTAAAAGGAAACAATTTCCAATTCGTTTAAGTTTTGCAATGACAATAAACAAATACCAAGGTCAAACCATTCCTAATGTAGGAATCTATTTGCCCCATCATGTATTCTCCCATGGCCAGTTGTATCTTGCTTTGTCTAGAGGTATATCTCGACATACAACAAAGGTCTTGGTCAAACCTGGAGAAAAGAAGTTTGATGACGGGACTTATACAAAGAACATTGTATACACAGAAGTGCTAAACTATTTTGATGGTAATTCCCAAATTTTATCTTAACTATATATTTCTTTTCTTACAATACAAATATAACAAGTGTTTCATATAATAGGATGACAAAAAAATGTACCCTTGTTTTGCATCACTTCACCCACATAAAGAATGGAAGTTGAAGGTTCGAGTTGCCTTCAAATGGAAGGCTCATGAAGGATGGGGAGGAAGGAAGAAACAAAAGCTACTTATTATCGATGACCAGGTATTTCATTTTATATATATAATTTTCAATTGATTTAAAATGGAATACATATTACAACTCTTATGCTATCAAAAAATTATTCTTAGGGTTAGTGAATGGAAGTAAGTTTGTAGGAGAAGCAGTAACCAAGTTTGGTGACACCTTTTCTGAGGGAAAGTACTATGTCATTGACAATGTTGGAGTTTAGTAGATTGAATATGACTATAGAAATGCAAACATGAGTCAAGAATGTGTTATTTCAAAGTATTCAATGGTTACTGAAATAAATGAAGACTGTGAAGATATACCTCATCATTCATTTGTGTTTACAGAGTTTCAAGATTTACATGCCTTTTTGAACAAGAAAACTTATCTCATATGTAATTTTGATGTATAATTTAGATTTTTCTTTATGCATTTTTTCAATATTTCACAAGACACAATTTAATTTTATATATTTTTTACATTTCTTATTAGATATCATTGGCATGCTCTTGAATGTGGAAGACGTTAAGGATATTAGGAAGACAAATGGAGATGAAGTGACCAAATTGGATATTATCCTACAAAATGAAAGGTTAGTGACATCAATGCAATAATAACATCATTTGTAAACAACATTCTGGAGATTTCCTATGAGATAATCATAGTTAATAATAATTCAAATATGCAGGCATGCTACTATTACATGTACATTATGCGGTGAATTAGCTATCATCTCCTATGAGAACTTGAAAAACCTTAAAGACAAGAGGAATATTATTGTATTAATAGGGCTACATGTTACATTTTTTTAAGGTATGACAATTTATACCTCAACACTTATTTCAAATCACAAAATTCTTCTTTAGAAAATATGTCATGGTCACAAATGCTACAGGTTTATGTATGTCAAGTACATACACAACCAAGATATTAATTAACCCCAATATTCCAAGAGTGGAAGAAATGAGAAGAAGGTGATGCAATCATTATCTCACAATTCATCATACATATGATTAACATTATACTTTTAATAGGTTGTCAAATGATGTTCAAGAAAATTTAACAATTGCTACGACATATGCAAATGAGGAGTATTTACATCCAATAATAATTAGAATAGATGTGCTACGTAAATCTCTTAAGCTTGGAATACTAATAAAGGTAAAGAATATTTTATTTATCTTTATTATTATACTTAAAATTGATGTAAACATGTAACGCTTTCCAATTATAGGATCAGATTTACGAGATAAAGGGTATGGTGGCACGCATATACAAAAGTCAAGGACTTTGGTACACTGCATGTCAAAAATGTAATAAAAAGGTGGAGAATGAAACTAACCAAGAGATGATATGTCAAAAGTGTTCCACAACAAGTTTCATATTGAGGTAACTATGATTTAATTACAAATTCAGAATATGTATACTATAAATTAGAACTGTTTATTTTTTACAAATAGGTACCTTGTCAAAGTTGAAGTTTCAGATATTTTTAGTTCCATACATGTTACATTATTTGACAAACCAGCACAAAGTATGTTTGGATACACTACATCTGAATTACAAAAAATAAGCATGAAGGTATATATATACATATAGTATATCAGATATGAATTGAAGTATTTCTTTATTTTTATATTAACCAATATACTATTTTACAACATAGGAAAATGGAGATGACATGCTAAATGAAATAATCTCAAAGGCACAATGGAATCATATGCTCTTTCTTCTAGAGCCCCAAGTTGCCCAATATGTTCCTTCAAAAAACCCATCATTTCAAGCTTCATCAAAGCATATGGTCAACATCGTAGACATAAAACCATTAGATTTTAGTGAAGAATGTAAGAGTCTTCTATATGATATTGACCATGACATTTGTAATTGATACCTTTTTTCTTTTCATTTGAATATTGTTTTTTATATTATGTCAAGACAGTTAAGCATAAACTATGGTTATGATTTAGTTCTATTAATGGAATCTGAAGAAATTTCTTTTATACTACATACAGCAAGAATCATTCCAAAGCTACGTGTATTAACAAGTAGAAGTGGAATTGTAAAAATAATAGAACCACATCATTTTGCAAAAATCATCACTAAAGTTGTAAGTTTTAGTATTTGTTTTTTATAATCATTTAACAACATGAGTATTATATCTCTTTGCAAGATATGCATTCAAAATTTAAATTATTTGGGGCTAAATCCTGAAAAAATGAGCATGTCGTTTCAAAACAAGCAAGAAATCACTTCATTTGTATCTATGTATGTTTCACTACTTAAATAGATAACTATAGTGTTAATGTTATTTTATTCCATCAACAGATGTCCACCGCAATATGATTCATCATATGAAGATGAGAAAATGGTATTGAGATATTGGATGGGAAAGCGAGCTCCATGTATAACATGTAGATTATCATCCACGTGTTAGTCATACTATTATCCATACCTATATAAAAATTTATATCCAGAACAATGTTTGTCTAAACACATTTTCTTTATCAATTATTTGGTCAACAATATTTATTATGTATTTTACCTCTATTTCATTGCATTGAGTAATAAAAACTGATTCATTTTGATAATAAATTCACTTATAGAAAATAATATTTATTTATTAAATTTGACGATATGCACTTTTTTTTAAAAAGTATGTTTGATTGACAAGATGGTAGATGTTTATTTCAATCATGATCGTGAAATTTCATTGTAAGTAAATACTAATCATCCTTGGAAGTTGTCATGTGTCTATAAATAATTGAACTAATGCAATGATGTGTGTGCATGTGCACGTATGTGTTCACGAGTATATATATATATATATATATATATATATATATATATATATATATATATATATATATATATATATATATATATATATATTTAAGTTTTCATGTGCATGGGCACGTGTGTGTTAACTAGTATATATATATATATATATATATATATATATATATATATATATATATATATAGGGAAATGATCCTTTGCGGACCTGCGGACCTTGCGGACGCGTCTCCCGTTAATCTTTCGTGAGTGCTATCCCAGTTCCCGTCTTGTACTTGTCCCGCTTGTCCCTTTTTCTATTTTATTTAATACATTGACAATCACGCTATATTCTCCATACATCGTTCCTTCCTTGTGGCTTTCCTCGTGACGCGTCACCAGCACTTGCCCCGACTATCGCGTGAGATAAAGTGATGAACAACCATCTATATTATTTGTATACTAAATACTCAGCCTCTTCTTCAATTCGTTTCGTCTTCTTCCTCAAATCATAGTGATTTGTTTATTACTCTCCGTACTTTATGTAAAGTCGATCTTATCTTTTACTTAGTGTGGCCGTTTTCTACTTACACGTGTTCTAGTTATGGAAGTATTTGATGCGGCTAACGATGTCTTACTTATTGATACTCCCTAAATATACACATCGTGTGACCCTTAATTAATTGTTGTAGGATCATAAACTTACTAACATACATTAAGTTCCCTACATTATCATACAATACGACATGAATTGTTTCCAATGAAAAACATTAGCCAATATAATCCGTATAGCCAATATAACCAGGCTCTATTTTCAGTGGTAGTTGTTGCCATGGTTAGACGAAGATAACCATTGATTCAGAACTCTGGTCCGTCATCGGTCGCATGCATGTATTGTGAAGCTGTCTTCCTTCCCCTCCGTCTCTCTAATATTGGCCAATGTCTCACCAGGTGTTGCTGAACATCCAAATGAGATCTCTAATATTGACCAAGAGGGTGTGAGAAATAGCGCCGCAAAAAAGACGACAGTTTGGGATGAGGGGAAAATCCAGACAGATAGACGGAGAGAGATACTTTGGACGTTCCGGAGAAGTTTCTGCCTGGCTATACGGATGGCGGGGTGCGGCCACGCCTGTAGGAAGAGGTCAGCACCATCTGCGGCTGTGCTGTCAGCATTAGCAAGAGAGAGACAAGAGAGGACAACGAGTTGGAACGCTTGGATGTCGTTGACGTGTTAGTCTCGGTGACGGCTGCGGTGGGTGTCGACAATGTCTGCGGTCCAGGATTAGCGGCGTTGGCTACAACATTAGAAAATGGCATCGACGGCGGCGTCCGTGTGAGAAAGAGAAGCGAGAAAGGGATGACCGCAAATCAAACAAGATGAACCGTGTGTAAGTAGTGGACGGAGGTAACAATGTAAAATATCTGGCCAACATTATATGCATAACCCGTCGTAACCCGTCATCTAGGCACCCATCTTTGCCCCCATTTCTATGCCTGTGGCCGCAGCTTTTAAGGCTAAGGCTCTAGTTGCCGCTTCTTAACACAAGGTATGCCGGTCCCGGTGACGGCTTCCTACTGGCGTACCAACTGATATGTCTGGAGCGCGGCAACACCTCCCACCCCACATGACCTTCAACATAGCTCCTGGTATACGAATTCATCAGGAATGTCTTGCCAAGTCCTTATTTAATGAGATTCAACACTGTGGTTCGAATCACCAGGGTCTAATGTGTATCCAATACGAGTCACCAAAGCTAGTGAGACCAGCGTTGTCTTTGAAAAATAATTCATAGAAGTGGAATTACAATTCTTATATATAGGATACCAAAAAGTAGTGATGTTGTTTATAAAAGTATAATTATAAGTTTGCATTTTTGGTATATTACTAGATAGAATGCATACGTAATAGGCCGTACCTCGCATATAAGTATATTGTGGTCTGGTTGTTAGTGTAGTTCATTTTGCATTGTTTACCTATAAACACATTGTCTTACAGTGAAAAAAGATACACCAAACAATAAAGAAGAAGATTTCCAAAGCCAAAACTTTTTAAAAAACAAAAATGGAAACAGAAAAATGGATAAGGCTTGCAAAGATCGTGTTCATGTCAAACACAACTAATCATAGTAGTGCGATTATAATTGTATGTATGTTAAATATGGTGACTATTACAAAGGAAAACGAATGTTGTCTAGCTATCAAATTTTGTAATCGAGTCCACTAGCATAATTGTAACTCCATGACAACTTTAGTCTGAACGGTCATCTCTTGATAATATTATGTTTGAAACTTACATGTCCAGCTTGATTGTATCATCAAAGATTTTGTTCAACCTACAAGGAATTATATATGTTAGTATTACATGAATTTAATGAAAATTTGATCAATGTATAAGACTCATACCTCCTTTTGGGATTCACAGGACAATTTCTTATGTCATGATAGGAAAGTGTGTTGCATCCTTTGCACAACCTTTTGGGCCTTTGTACTTCTTCCATTTTTGTTTCTTTTCCACCTTTAAGCCTCTTGCCGCTACCTTTTGTCTTGCAATGATCTGGTGGGTGAATCTCAATTGAACTCGGACCAACTTTTGGGTTTCTATCATCAGCTTCTTCTGACTGCATAGAATCTAGTTCATCATTAAGTGCGCTTACACATGCCAATGTCTTTTCGTATCTCTCATTACTTTGAAGCGATTTTTTCAGTGCTTATGAGAACAATGTTGCCAACTGACTTCGTTTCAAATCATTTTGTGGAACTTCAATTTTTTCAAGAGGTGCACCTTCTTCATCAAAGATAATCTCCTTCATAACATCCGATGTCCATCTTTTCAAAATGTACTTTGTGGGTAACTCCACCAATGATTCATACCTCAAAACAGTGAGAATGTGGCGGCATGGCAAACCTTCTGATTCAAATAGCATACAAGTACATAAAGCAAACTTTTCAATGACATTGTATATGACATTATAGGATATGAGTTTTTCACAATTTCTCATTTTGAATGATTTTGTAATCCCTTCGTCTTTAACTAATTCAGTGATCCAATAAATGCTTTCTGCCAACTCATCTTGAAACTTGTTGAAGTTGATTCTTGTATATATATGTGACATGTGTTGCTCTAATTGCAATTTCGTTCTCATTTTTGGCTTGGTATATTCTGTATCATGATCAGCTTTTTTTTCATTATGTCTTTGTCGTTTGATAGCTCTTTCAATGCAACTGAAAAAAATTTCTAGTGAAACTTTATTCCCAACATACCTACTGTAAAATGAGTTCATTCCTTCGCTTCGCTGGCTACTTTTTACTCCTATAAAATGAAGTAAATTTAAGGATTGTATTGAAAATATACAATTATACTAAAATATGATATTATAACATGTATACCTGCAGTAAAAATATGCCTGGAATATATAGGTATCCATCTACTCCTCAAGTTGTATATTAAATTTAGCAAAGAGTTGTCTTCTAAACCATTTTCAAGAATAATATTTTTCCATCTCTCTTTGAATTCCCATTGACTAGTCGACAATCTAATGCAAGCGTTAAAACTTTCCATAAAAGAAGACTTTTTAGATATGGCACCTAGCTTTTCAGGAACCTTGTCAAGGATATGCCAAATGCAATAATTATGTTTTTTGGTTGGAAAAACATCCCGAATAGCTACTGTCATTGCAGGATCTTGATCTGTGATAATGACATTTGGTACCTTTGTAGACATTGCCTCGAGGAACTTTTCAAACAACCAAGTAAATGAGGAAATCTTCTCATCCTTAATCAGACCACAACCAAAAGTAATTGATTGGCGATGGTGGTTTATTCCTGTAAATGGTGCAAATATAAGAGCATATTGATTTGTTTCATATGTGGTGTCAAATATGATAATATCCCCAAATTTAGCATATGCTTTTCTTGAAAGACCATCAGCCCAAAAGATATGAGTTAACTTGTTTTCATTGTCAACATTGTAGGCATAGAAAAAAGATGGATTGATAACTTTTTCTTCTTTGAATTGGTTCAATAATATTTGTGCATCCATCTCCTGGAATTCATGCCTTTTATCCCTTTCATAGTTTCTAATATCACGTTCAGTGCATCCAATATTATGATAGCCACCATTCTCTATGTCAAGAACTGTATAAAATTGAGATGTTCCGATGTTTGCTTCTTGAAAGTTTTCATGAAGAGACTTCATTGCAGGAGTTACTTTCCTATGTGATCGTATAAATTGAGTTTTTCGAGGAGTAGATAAATTATGGTTATGTTTTTCATCAAAATTACTCACAACCCACTTATTAGTCTCCTCTTTGTGAAGAACTACTCTAGCAAGACAACCTTCTCTTATAAATCCCCTGTTTCTTTTAATTTTGCAAGCAGTACTTGTTTGACCTTCAAGTTCAATTTGCTCATCCTTTGTATCTGGATGACCCTGTTTGCAACATACAAATTGCTTCCAATAAAGTTCTTTGTCTTTAGCATGACGTTTTGTAGTACTATTTCGAACACCAAAACCACTTTCTTTAGCATATTTGCGGTAAAACTGTTCACCTTCATCTAACGAGTTAAAAGCCATGCCAACATGTGGTTTCATGTTCTCTTCAACCACGGGAATCTCATTGTTCATTTGGTTTATCATTTCAACACTTTCAACACGAATAAATTCATTTGATCTGTAATTATTTGACAATAAAAATTAGTATGAAAAAATACATCATAAAGACTTGTTAGTATGAGCATACGAAGCCATACAAATAAATCTTTCAGGCTGTATGTGCACGTAAATCACTTTTCACACCGTAATGTTTTTCATTGGAAACAATTCAGGTTGTATTGTATGATAATGTAGGGAACTTAATGTATATTAGTAAGTTTATGATCCTACAGCAATTAATTAAGGGTCACACGATGTGTATATTTAGGGAGTATCAATAAGTAAGGCATCATTAGCCACGTCAAATACTTCCATAACTAGAACACGTGTAAGTAGAAAACGGCCACACTAAGTAAAAGAAAAGATCGACTTTACATAGAGTACGGAGAGTAATAAACAAATCACTATGATTTGAGGAAGAAGACGAAACGAATTGAAGAAGAGGCTGAGTATTTAGTATACAAATAATATAGATGGTTGTTCATCGCTATAGAAAGCATGAAATATAATCAAAAATATCCACGGACCTGTTATTTGACTCCTCCATGAGTTATTCTTCTGTCTTACGAGAGTCCAACCAGAAAAGATTGTATTTTGGTAGCGTGTAGTTTAGCCGAAAGATGTGAAGATGATACTTTGAAAGATAACCAAGGGCGTCAAGTGCTTTTTGTCTAACTGAAAAGTTGGCAAGAAGTTCACCAGCAGACGTGAAGAAGATAGATATCACAAAGACGAAGAGATCAACCCAAGCAGCCCTTTTATAACAAAAAACCAACGGCACATCCGGACTTTTCATATAGACTAGGATTATATTGGCATTACTAGAAAGAATAGGAAAACAATCCCGGTGTAAGTGGATTTTTCGTCTTCTCGCTTTATCTCACGCGATAGTCGGGGCAAGTGTTGGTGACGCGTCACGAGGAAAGCCACAAGGAAGGAACGATGTATGGAGAATATAGTGTGATTGTCAGCGTATTAAATAAAATAGAAAAAGGGACAAGCGGGACAAGTACAAGACGGGAACTGGGATGGCACTCACGGAAGATTAACGGGAGACACGTCCGCAAGGTCCGCAGGTCTGCAGAGGATCATTTCCATATATATATATATATATATATATATATATATATATATATATATATATATATATATATATATATATATATATATATATATATATATATATATATAGAGAGAGAGAGAGAGAGAGAGAGAGAGAGAGAGTCAGGCTAGAATACACTCGAGTGTACGGATCGCACGAATACACTCAAGTGTGTTTGCATATCAAGACTATTTTTTGCAAAATGTAAACCATTGATCTTCACCGTCATACTATAACTAGGCTACATACAAAATTTGAGCTCATTTGGATGAGTCTAAGTCATTCATCCAAGGGCAACAAAATCGACGTACGAAACTAATTTGAAATGTATAATTTTTGCGGTCTTCATAACATGAGCTATACATATACAAATGTGCTCAAATTTTGCGTATGAGTTGTTCACGAGATGTTTAAGAAGATCAACGGATTAGATTTTCAAAAAAAATATTGCATCATGGAAAACTACTTGAGTGTATTCCGCTCCGGATGTATTCTAGCCTGACTCTCTCTCTCTCTCTCTCTATATATATATATATATATATATATATATATACTAGTTAACACACATGTGCCCATGCACATGAAAACTTAATTGTATATAATTCTTATGTAAGGAAATCGCATTAAATAAATTATCTACTCTATATGTGAAAATCATCATGGTTTCATTCAAGTAACATGAAGCCAAATTTGTATAAAAAGACAATTAAGATAAAAAAAATTATAATCTTGTGATGAGTAGGTCATTCATCTTTAAGTAGGTTTCAACTTTCGCAATGGCTTTTGAAGCCTCACGCATTACACCGAGATGGATACTTTTTCTTGCGAAAAAGTATATGCATGTGGTGAAGGGTGATTCCGGTAACTGTGCTGCTAGTCTCCTTCTTGGTCATTGGGGGTTGGGGTAGTCTTGTTTGACGTTTGTGTTCTTAGATTTTTTAGGATAGTTAAGAGGAGCGCTCAATGGTTAGCCCTTTTCACGGAGGAGTTGAGGAAGTGGAGTATGGGTGGTTATTGACTGAAGAAAACAATAATATATATTTAAAATTAAGAAAACACTAATATTGGACTATTTTCCGTTGTTTTACCATTTGTTTGGGAATTTAAAAGAAGATCATGCATGACCGATGAAATGGCCACGTTTCTACATATGCAAGGGTTGTTACCATGTTGATAGGATCCACAGTATGCAAATAAAATTATTTAAAAAAATATGGACAATTTTGTTCATGTAGAGAAAAATGATAATGGTTGACATGGTTATGGTAGTGAGGGAATCCAGGAACCGTTATTATCAGAGAGGGAGTCAAAGACTCGTATTATGGGAGAGGAATCAATGAGTTGTTATTATTAAAGAATGGGTCGACATGGCGGATGGAGGAGAGAGGGAAGCAAAGTAATGGTGGCTTGTTCATTAAAGAGGGAGAGAAATGGGGCGAGAGGGAGATGGTGGTTCATTGGAGGGAGGTGATAATGGTTAGTTGGAGGGAATCGTGGATGTGTAGTTTAATAAGAGAGAAGTATTTTGGTGAATAAAAAGAAATTAAAATAGAAAAAAAAGTGAGAAAATGTGAGAAGAGATTTAGTGAAGGAGAGAACGACAACTCAAAATGTTGACTTCTGATTGGCCGCTAGGGTTCAAAATGGCTATTTTGTAAATAGATGGAAAAACTCCCTCTTTTTATAGTAGTATAGATAATTATTTATAATTTCAAATAAAATTTGAAATGTTCATAAAACCTTATATAACTACAATATTTTATAGCTTTATATTTATTAAATAAAGAAATCATCACAACATCAAAACTTGAAATTAAATAAAATGTATAAATACTTCAAAAAGTGGTATACGTTTTGATATATATGACTACATATTTATACAGTAATATGTCTTGTTTTATTTTTAGTGGAAACTTGTATGTAAAAGAAAAACTTTATATCAAGTGGATAAACACTATATATATAGTGTTGGGCGGTGGAGTAAGTAAATGGTCAAGTAAAATAGTTACCAAATGTACAATATCTTATTAAATTATACTACTAATCAATAATAATGTTATTAGCTAATTCACATTCATAGAATCAATACTGAAGTAAAATAGTATACATGTAAATGGTTCTCATGTGTTATTTTTTACATATATGACTACATATTCCTATGATAATATGTCATTTATAGTAGAAACTTTTATGTAAAGAAAAGATTCATATCAATCTATTTAAACATTATATACATACATATATATGCTTTAAAAAAGTATTAAAAAGTAGAGAAAATGACCAAAAATACTAATTTTATTTAACTCGTGTTCACCATGACAAATCACCGATGCAATGAAATTGAAGAGAGATTATTTTTTCATTTTAAAAGTCTTATAAAATTAGCACCAAACATAGTTATTGATCTTGTGAAATTTGAATTCGATATAAAGAAATACTACATGCATTCGTAGTATAAACTATTAGGCTTCCAGAACTTTTTACTAAAAGATATCATGAATGAACTTATAGTTAAGAATATTTTTAGTTGAGCAATATGAGATTTAGATATCAAATGAATTATGGTATACTAATGTAGTGTTTGGCAATGTGATTGCATTTATCGTCGGTGCCCTATCGCTGATGGTCCATCATAAGAGTTTCTCATGATGGGAAATGAGCATTCGATAGAGTTTGTCGATCGCTCCGGAGAGAAATTACAATGTAAAATTAGACCGGTGGGGAACCGTGTGTTTGGCAATGCGATTGGTAGCGATTGACCCGCTGCCTGTAATTGTTCATCATTGCCCGAGAAATCGCCACCGTTTTACCAAATGAAGCATAAGTAAATCTCAATTCATCCATAATTTCAATAGGAAATAATCATGGTTACCTCATGTAGCTTCACATGTTTTGTTAAGTTCCTAGAAACAATGATAGTGAAAAATAGTAATTATATGTCTTTCATTGTCAAATTTTTAAAGAACAATTACTAATTAGTTGGTACAATGATAATATATTTGAGAACCAAAAAGCATTTTGAAATAAAATATTTAGAAGATGTGAAGCAGAAGGGGAAAGTCTCACTCTCGTCAAAATCAGATTGTGTTTAAAGAAAATGATGGTGAGATAATTATCATGGCTACAACTTAGATGGTAAATAAAGTGTGGGGGGGATTTAGGATAGCGCAAAGCAATAAAAGGAATAATGAGAGAAAATGTGAAAAGGTAAGGAGATTTTAGGAAGACCCATATGTTGTTCTTGGTTGGTTATAATTCAGTATAAAAGAAAAAAAAATGAAAATTTGGTAAGGATAAACAAC
>OY856409.1:45383400-45400900 GCA_963693085.1 Alisma plantago-aquatica
TTTCGGATGGGCCAAGAAAATTGAATCAATCAAAAAGACCATGTGTCATTAATTTTGTACTGTACCATATCAGTTATATATATATATTCTGTAAAGTAACATAAACTGGAATGAAAAATAATAAAGAAAATATTAAATAAAATACAAAATTCAGCAAAGGGGTTCAATTTGATTTGTACTGTATCTGAAATGAATTCTATTTCTATTCTTTAACTCTTCTAGATTCAATTTTGGCATTTTTAACCTACTCATTTTGGATATATTATGAAGAATTAATATTTCGAATAAAAGAGGGAAAAATATAAACAAATAAAAAATGAAAATAGAGGCTAACCTAATTTTTTTACCATAACCATTAACCAATTAACCATATGATTAACCATATATATTCCTATCCATATACATTTGTCTATCTACTCCACACAAAAAAATAGAGGAAAAATAGAGGTATAGAGGTATATATTATATAGCTATATGAATAAGTATGTAGCATGCTCTGGATTATTAAAAAAAAGTATCCTCACCTTTTTTTATGGATTTGTATGAATATCTATACATTAATCGCGTGTCAGGAACCAGATTTGAACTAGTGACATGAGGATTTTCAGTCCGCTGCTCTACCGACTGAGCTATCCCGACTAATTTTTGCACATTATCCGACTATAGTGTAGGACCCATGTTTATGTCAATTAAAGGGACTAAAAAGTATCAAAATCTTATTTAGTCCCTGGAATTTTTTGTATCTTAAAAAAAGATTTTGTGTAAAAATAATGGTATGGACTATGAATGATTCAATAATGGAGATTCTTTGTCCAAAAATGGTTATTTTTATTGGGGATAGAGGGACTTGAACCCTCATGATTTCTAAAGTCGACGGATTTTCCTCTTACTATAAATTTCATTATTGTCAGTATTGACATGTAGAACGGGACTCTCTCTTTATTCTCACCTAGTTAATTATTTTTTTTAATGTTTGTTCAAATGATAAATCAGACTCCGTAGTGAATGAGTTTATCATTGAATATTAAATTCTTCCTTCAATTTGCTTGAATTGGTATGGATTCACAATCATAAATTTTTCATAGGATTTAATTTAGAATTGATATTATATCAATTCTAAATTCACAATTAAAATCGTGATTATGATTAATCATTTGATATATCAGTATGTATACATACATATTCTATTACATATATAAGGTAATACACTCCTTTCTATAATTTTGCTTCTATAGAAATATTCATGTTACCAACGTAATCCAAGCAACCCCATTCGTTAGAACAACTCCCATTGAGTCTTTACACCTATCCTTTTTTTATTATTTTGAGATTATTTTTCTATATAAATAGAAATAGAACTGTTTTTAGAAATGCTTTTTCAAAATGAAATATAGAATTTCTATAAATCTAGAATTTTGATAATAAATATAAAATAAACCTGTGTTTTCCAAAAAGAAGGATTTGGCTCAGGATTACCCATCTCCAATTCCAGGGTTTCTTTGAATTTGGAAGTTTTCACTTAGTAGGTTTCCATACCAAGGCTCAATACAATCAAGTCCGTAGCATCTACCAATTTCACCATATCCCCCCTTTCTTATTTCTTATTTGAGATCGAGATTTCATTCTGCTGTGATCACACACACCCGTTCTTTATATTTATCTGAAATCTGAAAACCGTTGAATTATTGAATTAATTAAATACTTATTTATTTATATGGTATATACATATATAGTATATATATACTATATACTACCATTTTTCTCCCTGCTTTCTCTTTTTATCTTATCTCTATTGAATAACCCATATTTTTTTGTTTTGTTCCAATCAAGAAAAATGATTCTATCATTGATGTACCCACAATTCAATATGGATAGATATATCCCACACACAATCCAGATATCTTTTTTTTTTCATTTTTCTAACTCGGTTTGTAATACTGGAACGATCAATACTAATTCTTTTTTTTTCTATTTCGTGTTATTTTTTCACTTGACTTCCTGAATAAAAAAAAATCAGAGAAATATTGTCTTATTACCAGAAGTCCATTCCATTACATCTTTATTTTTATACTTTTTTAGAAAATAAATAAGAAATCTAATAAAAAATAAAAAATCAAATAAAAAAATAGAAATCGAATATGATCTAACTAAATTTATATTGGATATTGATTGATATTAATGATCTAATATATCATTAGATAATAGATGATTAGAATATAATGTATAATAAGAGTGTATAGTAAGAAAAAAGAAAATGATTAATGAATGTTATCAAATTATGAATTTTGAATCCATAATTCTTTCTATATATATATTCTTTCATTTTTAATCCATTTGAATCCATAATTCTTTCTATATATATATTCTTTCATTCTCCAATTCTATAAAAATGCAAAATTCTATAATATCTATCTATATAGATAGATAGATATTATAGAATATATAGATATATCCATAATATATACATAATATAATAATAGGATAATATATACATAATATAATAATAGGAATATATAATAAAATAAATAGACAATAAATATCTATATAATATCTAATAGAAAATAAAATTAGTACGAATATTAAATTAATGACTAACAATTAATAACTAACAAATAATAGATAACTAAGACCCTTGTGGTTTATTAAGTTACTATGCCCCATTTCCTCTTCATTCATCCCCATCCAATCAAAAAAGAAACTTTTTTGATTCATTTTGGATGGTTTTTTTTATGAATCAACGGAGATAAAATATTCTTATTATCAAGTTTTTGATAAATATTAATTTTAGTCTTAGTATTTTGATTCTTCGTACCACAATGCATGAGTCCAGGTATCAATATTGATATTTTTATTTTGTTTAATAAAAAATAGAAAATTTTACAATTAAAATACTTTTTCTCAATATTTTTTTCCTATGTATATAATATTTTTCTCCTAGATAAACCCTAATATCTACATCCATTAGTAAATAAAGCAATTGGGGTTTCTCTATATTAAAATTATATATTATTTCTTGATTTCTATTTATTTTTAATGGCGATCCATAAATATAGGAATCCCCTTGGTTTTCATAGGTTATATATTTATGAGATATATATTTATGTAATAAAAGATCATATATGCAATTTCTTTTAAATTTTTCTTATTGATTCATCAAAGAGTTTGCTTCATAATATTTTTTTTTACGTAAGGGATTAATGGGTTTTTCTCCTTTTTATATGAATTCATTTTGATGGAGTCCTTATTGGGAATTGTACAACGTTCGTTGACTCTATTTTACCACATTTTCGATACTAACTGAGACCATTTAGTATGAGATAAATTATAGTGATAATGGCCCTTTAACCATTTTTTCCACTCATTTATTATAGACTTGTCAATTTTATTATGCTTTGTTTTGGGATCAAATATTCCTTGTGTCTCACAATAATTCTTGATTTTATCCTTAAGAAAAAGATGGGTTCCATGATATCGAAGCACAGGTCTCAAGTGATATTTGTTACTAAATGGAGTTTGTGATATTTTGTAAAATACATATGCTTCGGACAAGGAAGATAAGTCACAACAAGCATTTAAATTATTATTTATATTCGAAAAAAAGTTTTTTCTAGTCAAAATAAATGGAATCGTGTTTTTGTTTGTTTCACCAATAGAAATTTCTTCTTGATTTATTTTTTTCCTACTGGAAATTAATTTTCTCATTTTTTTGTCTATAGATTCAACTATAAGTTCTGTATTGATCCTGAGGATGTTAATGATATATAGAAATATATCCATGTACATTTTTTCAATGAAAGATTTTATAAAATAGTTTAATTTACGTATTAACTGGATACTTCCTTTTTTAAATATTGGCCATAGATTTTTCCATAATTTTTGTTTTTTATCATTCAAGTTTGTATTGTTAGGACTAATAATATTTAGATCTGGAGTTAGAATGAGTTTTTTTTTGTCATTTTTAATCTGTTCCATTTGATTCCTGGTTGTGATTCTTCTATCAATAAGATCTTTTCTTTTCTATAAGTAAATTATTTGTCCAAATCCTGGATTGAATTTGAATAAGAAATTCTTGTGTATTTTTTTATTACTTATGGAATTTTTTCATTCAACTCGTTTTTTTTAATTCAAATAAGAATGCTTGGTTTCTTTTTTCCAAATTGTTTATCATTCCTTTTCTAACTAGAATTATTTTTAGAGCACCCTTTGTTTTTTCTTTGAAAATTCTTATAAACCATTTACTTTTTCTTTTTAAAACTTTTAGAACTAGAAAACTTTTTTTTCACTTTTATATAGTTTTTTTTAATTCATTAAAAATAGGTTCAAAAAAAGAGGGTTATTTTCGTGGAGAACCAAAGGGGATTTCAGCTTCCATTCCCCAAATTGTTAAAAAACAAAAATTGTCATTTTCTTCTTTTTTATCCCAACGAGAGACTCGTACCTTAGATCCTTGCCAAGGTTTCAGACGGAAAGGAAATAGAATTTTTATCTGAATACCATATGTTAACCAATCTTTTGGAAATTCGTTTTCTGATAATGGAACACCGTTAAAAGTAAATTTTATATGCATTTCTTTATTCCAATCCCTCAAATCCTCATACCACTCAGGGAATTGAAATAATAGCATACGTCCAATATTTTTGGTTATTATCAAGAAAGGTAATTTAATGTATTTTCTCAAAAAGGATTGAATTATTAATATCGACCCTCTTATTGTTTGAGAAAATATAATAGTATCCCAAGCTTCTAATATTGCTATATGTTCATTTTCCTCTCTTTTTTCTTGTTCTTTTATCTCCCTTTCTCTTGCTTCTTCTTCTTCCACAGAATTAGAACCGACATTTGCAATTTCTAATTCTCTAACCATCCAGTTTCTAAAAAGGAGATTCATCATTTTGGAGAAATCAAAAGAAAATAAAGTTTTATCGGTTTGATCCAAAAAAAGTGGTGAATGTGCATTTGCTTGAAACATTTCCCAAATAACTGTTTTACGTCTTTGAGCATGCATGGATCCTTTGATTAGATCTCGACGAAAGTTCGATTGTAAGGGGTCCCAAAAAATTTGTGATTGTTCCAGAAGAAATGAAACAAAAGATAGGGTAGAACTAGGAGAGTTATTGTATGGGGTCTACCCAATGCTAGATGGAGAGGCGCATAATAGATCGATATGAACATCATGAGTTGTCCCATAATAAAACCAGTTGTTGCTAATATCTCCTTCTCGGTTCCTTCTTCCATAACCCGAGCTCAGAGAAGGAAGAGATAAGAGGGCCCTATGGAGAATGTGGTCAGAAATCCATAATAGATTCTGACCACAACGACCGAATTTATTATCATCATGTATAAGGATAATAGATTACCTAGTAGAAAAGATTTCAAAATCATCACAAACCTCCCTTGTTTCTTTTCTATTGCAATTTCTCGATTATTATATGATGATTTCGTAACTTTCTATATATGGAAAGAGATAGACTATAAATGACATCTCTTATGTCAATGATACTAAAGGGATATTAAATAAATGGAATTGGGATATAGATGGAATATAATGAAAATAGGGCCACTTTGAGGTTCCTTATGAAATGAGGGATGGAACGGTGCCATTACGAAGAAGTTCTGGGAGTTACGAAGGAAGTTTTGGACTCATATTGTTCATGGGTTGAGAACGGGAGTTGAACTCTATGAGATTGAATCTCCCGTTATTCCTCAGTAGCTCAGTGGTAGAGTGGTCGGCTGTTAACCGATTGGTCGTAGGTTCGAATCCTTCTTGGGGAAATTTGATTAATTCTTAATTTTTTAATTAAGAATTGAATGAAAGGGCTCGCTTTAGCCATTATGAGTTAAGAATAAGTAACCCGTTCCCTATCTTTGTTTCTATTGCATTCTATCCTGTCGTATCACATTTTGTTATGCGATATTTAAGAATCATCGTCACGTCACGTCAATACCTGGCATAGATCCGGGATAATCCCTTGTAAAGTAAATAGCCCCAGGGCTATTTACAACTAGATAATTAAAAATTCTCAGATGGTGTGTACTAGTAGTGCATCAAAGATGTAGTCATTGATTCTCCTGTTAGGCCACAATTACCACGAGCAAACATATTCAATTCATGACTAGGAACGCATTTTTGCTATGCAACTAATACTTGTACTTGCTCTGCTATTCTGCCCAAGCCTGGTTGAGGAAGAGTTACGGGGAGTAAAACACAAATATGTAGATTCGAACTGGGTGTACTATATGTAATTATAGTCTCATTCATGATAAAGAAAACACGATAAAAAAAAAAAGTAAGGCCATTCCATTTCGACAAAAAACCCATAGCAATGCGTCCACGACCCCGATCATGATTTTTCTACCCCTAGAGCAGAGGTAGAGGTAAAGGTCCTTCCCTTTTGGACCGGTTGTGGGCGAGGAGGGATTTGAACCCCCGACACTGTGGTTTGTAGCCACGTGCTCTAATCCTCTGAGCTACATGTTGGGTTTTAGGGGAGGCCGAGAAGGCAGCGGAAACAAAATTTTCTCCCCCAAACCCAGCACGAGGAAACACGTCAACGTCTATATAATAGGAAAGGATGGTTTGTGGAATCATACCTTCTCCCAAGGCTTGCTTGGCGACAATACCTCACACAATGTGCGGTCTTCAACTCCGGTCTTGGATGGTGTCTGTGCAGCTCCTGGTCGCACCGGAACTGACAACTCCTCCTCTCACCGGACTGTCAGGATTGATAGTTGTCCTCCTGAGCGGCAGAAACCTCCCGCCTCTGAAGTAGTCCACACAGACCACCTAGAACTCCACACTCCTTGTCCCACAAGGAAGTGGAAGGAGTCGCACCCTCCTATTGACGTACTAGTCGCCAACACACTCTCCTTCCTCCAGTTGCAACTACAGTTGTCCTTCCCTTGCTGCACCTCCCTTTGCAGGAAGCACTTGCTTGGGCTCTCTCTCGGTTACCAAAACCAGAGAGAACGACAACTTTGCAGAGCAACTTGTTGCACTGAGTTGTTATCTGAGAAGCCCCCACTACCCCTATATATAAGAGGGTCATGGGACAGGGTTCTCTATCCCGGGAAATACGGGACTAAACGCAGGAGTAGAAGGGTTCGAGATTTTCCACAAAAAGCAACCAACTCGCAACCTGAACTGATCGGTTCACAAGTGAACCGGTCAGTTGGGGACCTGAACCGGTCGGTTCAAACACCAACCGATCGGTTGGGACCCATAAGCTGATCGGTTCACTTCTAAACCGTTCGGTTCGTGGTCCTGGTTGGTTCCCAATTGACTTTCCTTCTTTTGTTTCTAATTGGTATCGAATACCAATCCTTGTTCCAATCAAATTGGGCAACTGAAACGCAAGGAAAATTCTCACCGACCTGACTTTCCCAACTTGCTCGATTGCACCAGTTGAACCGATCGTTTCAACACTTGAACCGATCGTTTCACTCTGACCATGAGTCGATCGGCTCAACACTTGAGCCGACCGGTTCAGCAACCTCAGCCGACCGGTTCATCACATGAACCGATCGGTTGGGAGTGCAGGTTGTGCATAATCAGTCAATTGTGATTTCAATCAATCTGATACTCCAATCAATATGTCCAACACCTTGAACATTATGATATTGAGCTATCAATCAATTGAGTGTTTAATTGAACTACTAAACTCCTTTAGTAATCAATCTAAACGTTGTTTGTGGACAAAACTCCTCTTCCAGGTTAAATCCTATGTGTGTGACCCTGCAGGTCCATTTCATGTTGGCAGTGAAAGTCCATAACACTTATGAATTCACAAGCAAAGAGTGGTGCCTAGTCACACATCATTGCTACCCAAGTGAAAGTAGAAAGTTGGAGAACAACTTTCATCCTACAATCTGTGAATGGTGTTACAGTGAATGTATAATTCCTTTGTCACTGATTATACGAATGAACTCGAGGCATGGAACAATCATCCTGTCAACGTTCATTCACTTTCTTGATCTCAGAGTAGATTGAACGAGATATGTATGACATCAATATCACATATTGATTCACACATACGTGTGCACGCCTATCTCAATCCTACTCATCCAGTGGCCTTGGATATCAAACTCCCTCAGGAGGGACAAATCCCATATCTATCACTCACCCCTGAAAAGCCCCATGTGTCAAAGTCACCCAATCATCACCTTTAAAACAACCCATGTTTCAGGACTGCGTTTGATGATGTCAAAGTGTGCCCAACGACATGTGTTGAGTGTAGTGATTTCAGGTCAAAGAATCACACTCCCCACCATCACTATGAGTACTGACTGTGACTACCATGTCATGGTTCCATGTGTCAAACTCACGGTGGGTCTGTCCGGTACACTTGTTCTCTAACAAGTACCTATGTGTTTGGTTTGTAATCTCTATATCATGACTAATGATATTCTATCATCAACCAACACCACAATCTAGTCTTGTGTGTCATTGTTGTCTATCTACCTTCCATAATGACATCCGACTTGGGACATAACAAGAATGTACAAACTCTTTGCATCTGTATGATCTCATCGTTCAGGTCCTCAACCTGAAGGCATACGTCATTGAGTAATGTCATTCTCTAGACATTCAATCTGCTCTATCACTATCTCATATAACTGAAGCAGAAAGAATTGGAAGCTTGCCTTTGTTGTTTATCAAATCAATCTTAATGTATCCCACCAATCATCTCATGATTGGCTCTCAGGGCATACATACCAACAGACTCCCACTTGTACTGCGAGCCAATCACCCTTGAATCATTTTCAGAGTGATCTTCAAACATGTCCCACATGTTATTGTGCTCTAGTGCGAACGTAGTGAGTTATGGAAACACCTTGCCAAAGTCAGTATAAATTGCATGTCTCTCATCTCTTCGCTGTACGTCACACGTATGAGATGGAGGTGTTGTAATATGCAATCTACTATTCCTTTGCTAACCTTTAGCCACATTGCATGATCAAGGATTCCATACTTGTCATCAATGAGCGGAATATAAGTTCATCTCATGAACTTCCAGATCCATATAGTATCCACTACTGTTCTTTAACACATAGATACTCGGCATTTCCTTTTAAGTGGTTTTATTGGAACACTTCCAATTATCAACAAACTTTCACTTTTATACATCCTATGTATATTTTGCGATTAATTTTCTGTCTTTTCAGAAGTTCGCATCAATGTAACTCTTTACATCGAACTCTTTCTTATCTCCATAGAACTAGTACTTCACAAGTACTTATCAAGTTCTTATGGTATTCCAGTAACCCTTACTGGAAGCAGACAGACATCCACTCATCATGTCCCATATACGAGTTATCCAGATGAGCACATCATATTGCCATGTCATACATACAAGATGATGAATGCATTTTGTTCTTGCCATTTCAATACATGCAAGATAATGGGATGATTACATACATGATAGATCCATAACTATTCTTAGTGTTCTCATTCTTCATAAGAATTAGACACTTGGCCTTGGGATACTAACTCCATGTAACATGGACAAGTTTTCTCCCACTGAATCTGTGCATACTGAACCCTTCAGTACATATTGCCAATGTATGCTTTCTCTTTTCAAGTCAAGAGGTTTTCAAGAACTATCTCTATAGATCTCTATTCCTATCACATAGGAAACATCTCTATCTTCCTTAAAGATAATTTCCACTTTTGGATTTCCATTCTAGAACATTTCCATTTCACATCAACATGTGGAATGTGAATACGCTCCCACTAAATCACAGATCCCTTCTTTATCTTTGACATATCATTCAAACCCTTTGACTATATCATCAAAGTAAAGATCCAAATTCTTGAGTTGCTTGTACTCAATCAATCACATTGATTAGTTCATTGTAACTTATAGACTTCATTTGCATTAGTGGATTCATAAACCTTATAGGTTGTGTCACGTACACATCCTTGTTTTATTCCTCATAGGAATGCAGTTTTAGTATCCATATGACAAATGTCTTAGTCATTAAGTTGCAATCAACAAGCATCATCCTTCACAAAATGTTATCCATGTGTCTTAACACTTAAGACTTATTCGCACTTATGGATTTCATCCAATGGCTGCTACCATCAAGGTCATACCTTATGGTTCACATGGATGTCATTTAAGATGTAATGGTCATAAACCATAACTCAAAATTCGGTTCCTCATATTTATCTAGATAGTTGACTCATCACATGAACAACTCATCACATAGATAAGTGAGGTGTATCTGTCAAGGATATAAGAACTCACAACCCTTGTGATTCTTGATGTCCTTTATTAGTGTGGGGTATTCTTTTATTAAGAAGAATTCAGTTATTTGACAATCATTCTCTAACTCCTTAGAGTATGATTCCTTCTTGATTTAGACATCACCATGCCTTAATCATGAGTTCACTATGATACAGTATCATAATAACTCATAAGGATCTCAAACATTTGGTCCAAGTATTTCATTCATTGATCTCATCAAGAATTAACACTTTACCAAATTTGCACTTCATCTATGATAATCTTGAACACTTCAAGATATTCATATTGGTATTTCTCTAAACACCATTTGAAGTATTAGCATTTGTTCCCATAGGTATGTAAATACACTACATGTATTATACCTAATAGGATAATCACTCTCCCACTACTTTAGTGAAGATTGATTAATCATGTCCAAGATATTCATGTCTCTTACTGGTTGTCCAACCAAAAGATTCTAGATTTATCCATCATATGGAAACTAGAAATGAATTTCTCTTGATTGATGCTAATTTGATTGTTTGAGTTATCTATAACTTTAGGTATCATTTTATCTTATGCATACTATGTATCACAAGATAAACAAGGCATTGCCACAAAGATCATATCTTTAAGATTGAAACATCAACTTTATTAATTTCCATCATTGTCATACAATATGCAAAAATAAAGTGTTTCTTTCTTTTGGCAATATATGAAATAGCAGTTCTCAACTCTATTTCATGCCCTTTAGGCTGAAATAAACTGAAAGATACTCCTATCTATGGCAGCAGCACTTGCTTCAACGATGAGTACTTCTTTCTTGGTCCTTTCACAAAGGCCATCACTTCTTTGTTGATATTGCATATCATATATGATATATCCATATCTTGGTATCATATACCTTAGATAAAGAAGTGGTTCATTTCATGATACCTTAGGTGGAGATCTCTATCCCCTCCTTCATCTTCTTTTGTTCTTCCAGATATAGAGGGCAATCCCTCATACACCCTTTCCCCATGTGCCTTGAGGCTGAAGACGGCTTGGATTGTTGGCTAGCATCAGAACACTTCTTAGCTTTGCCCTTGCCCTTGCCCTTAAGACTTACCTTTTCTTTGATCACATCAAAGATTATGGTTTGTCTTTCTTCATCTTTGCCTCTACTATCCTCAACATGTCCAACAACTCTGTCAACGCTTGTCAAAGTTGTTCATGTTGTAGCTTATCATGAATTGTATGATCCTCGCAAAATTTGTAGTATCATACCAATAGCCAACTCTTAGCTCAGAGGGAATCCTTCTTAGTCAGGTTTTCCACATACCCAATCACATTGAGTGTATGAATACCTTACTGGATCTCCTTCTGTCATGATATACTAGGACAGTGTCTTAGAGACATCATATGTCTCATGTTGTCTCTGCAACTCATAGTTCAGAGAACACAACATCAAGCACTCCTCGTCAATGTCTTCCTCGATATGCTTCCATTAGCATACTTTCAGCCATTGATGTGGTGGGATTGAGTTCATCCGGTCTTGGTATAATTAAGATTTAGAGCTTTCACTCTTTGATTGAGAACACTTCTCATCATCCTAACCAGTCGTGGAATTATTCCCATTTAATTTGTTGGTCTCAAAGACCGATCACAAATAAAGTGATTTGTTGATTAACCATTTATTTTAACAAAAGGAAATATATGCAATTTTAGTCCAAAACTCTTTTGACTTGTTTGATTGATTTGAAAAGTTGACGATAAAATTAGGCCTTTAATTAATTATCGCTCCCACTATTTTACTTCAAATTGATAGCCCTCACCATCAATTCAGAAGATTGCAATGTACAACCTTCTAGTGGGCAAGATCCTGAAATCCTCCAAGTCATGGACCAGCTTGGGCTGTCACCCACAACATAGATCTCTCAGGTAGGCAACTCTTGCCAATTTCATCATCTGCAACTCTTGATAAGATGTCATATGCAACTCCTTGCCATGATCATCTCCATGCCTCAAGGTGCTAGATCCTATCTAGGTCACCTTGTTAAGTCCGACCCAAAGCAAACACGATGAATATGCACCCTGCTTGGGCAGACCCACACATTCATCCTTCACGCTTCCACGAGATAGATGGTGCACAACGCTTGGGCGTGCCCACACTTGGTCGATCAAGCTTTTCACGTGTGTCACATTTGGAAGGCATCTAAAACTTAATATTTAATGAGGGATTTGGTTTTATATACATATACATATCCAATCACCACAATACATAGTACATATCATATACATGCTATATCCCACAGAAAACATGCACAAACGATAAAAGCGATGATTATGGCCATCCTAATGTGATTCCTCAAGCCAAGAGGAATCATGGTCATCTAGGTCTACATCACATGCAACCTGTACAAGTTGAAATCTGTGTTTTGCCGTCCGAGTTGATCAACTCATCACATGAATGATCTGTACTCTCCAGCCGGTCGTCTGGGTGCCACCAGCCGATCGGTTGGCTCCTCCAACCGATCTGTTTGCCTGGACGTCGTGCATCTCATCATGTCTGCCACCCGGTCGTCTCGCTCCTCGATTAGTCATCAACCGATCGGTTCATTCCTTGAACCGACCGTCTGGAACGTCAACCGATCGGTTCACGCCTTGAACTGATCATTTCAGCTGTTGTCTTGATGTCCGCCGGTCTTCGACATAACAGGAAATAAAATCTATCCTATTATTACATTTATTAAAAGAAGAAACCCCGAGTTACATTCGGGGGGAGCAAAGGTAGGAAAGAATCTCGAATTATTTCAAGTTACATCAGGAATAAGAGAGGGAAAATCGATGCGCAGACCGAGATGCAAGCAACCACAAACAACCACACATAGATAGGGGTTTATAGGCCATAATCATGCTACACACATCCACCACAAAACTCGTTTAAGGGTGATGCGTATCGAGTGCATTAATAATACATATCATATATGTAATTTGGGATTTGTGGATTTAGGATTGGACATGCATAAAGCCGATATTATTCGCATCGTATGCAATAAATAAAGGCGACAAACCAAAATCGATCATATCGATATTCCTAAAATATAGAGCAGTTGACGTGGCTCTGATACCACTGTTGGGTTTTAGGGGAGGCAGAGAAGGCAGCGGAAACAAAAATTTTCTCCCCCAAACCCAGCACGAGGAAAAGCGTCAACGTCTATATAATAGGAAAGGATGGTTTGTGGAATCATACCTTGTTCCAAAGCTTGCTTGGCGACAATACCTGGCGCAATGCGCGGTCTTCAACTCCGGTCTTGGACGGTGTCTGTGCAGCTCCTGGTCGCACCGGGACTGACAACTCCTCCTCTCACCGGACTGTCAGGATTGACAGTTGTCCTCCTGAGTGGCAGAAACCTCCCGCCTCTGAAGTAGTCCACACGGACCACCTGGAACTCCACACTCCTTGTCCCACAAGGAAGTAGAAGGAATCGCACCCTCATGTTGACGTACTAGTCACCAACACACTCTCCTTCCTCCAGTTGCAACTGCAGTTGTCCTTCCCTTGCTGCACCTCCCTTTGCGGGAAGCACTTGCTCGAGCTCTCTCTCGGTTACCAAAACCAGAGAGAACGACAACTTTGCAGAGCAACTGGTTACACTGATTTGTTATCTGAGAAGCCCCCACTACCCCTATATATATAGGAGGGTCATGGGACAGGGTTCTCTATCCCGTGCAATACAGGACTAAACGCATGACTAGAAGGGTTCGACATTTTCCACAAAAAGCAACCAACTCGCAACCTAAATCGATCGGTTCACAAGTGAACCGGTCGGTTGGGGACCTGAACCGGTCGGTTGGGACCCATGAGCCAATCGGTTCACTTCTGAACTGGTCGGTTCGTGGTCCTGGTCGATTCCCGATTGACTTTCCTTCTTTTGTTTCTAATTGGTATCGAATACCAATCCTTGTTCCAATCAAATTGGGCAACTGAAACGCAAGGAAAATTCTCACCGACCTGACTTTCCCAACTTGCTCAGTTGCACCAGTTGAACCTATCGTTTCAACACTTGAACCGATCGTTTCACTCTGACCATGAGCCGATCAGCTCAACACTTGAGCCGACCGGTTCAGCAACCTCAGCCAACTGATTCATCACATGAACCGATCGGTTGGGAGTGCAGGTTGTGCAGAATCAGTTAATTGCGATTTCAATCAATCTGATACTCCAATCAATATGTCCAACACCTTAAACATTATGATATTGAGCTATCAATCAATTGAGTGTTTAACTGAACTACTAAACTCCTTTAGTAATCAATCTAAATGTTGCTTGTGGACAAAACTCCTCTTCCAGGTTAAATCCTATGTATGTGACCCTGTAGGTCCATTTCACGTTGGCAGTGAAAGTCCATAACACTTATGACTTCACAAGCAAAGAGCCGTGCCTAGTCACACATCATTGCTACCCAAGTGAAACTAGAAAGTTGGAGAACAACTTTCATCCTACACTCCATGAATGGTGTTACATCGAATGTATAATTCCTTTGTCACTGATATCCCGAATGAACTCGAGGCATGGAATGGTCATCCTGTCAACGTTCATTCACTTTCTTGATCTCAGAGTAGATTGAACGAGATATGTATGACATCAATATCACATACTGATTCACACATGCGTGCGCACGCCTATCTCAATCCTACTCATCAAGTGGCCTTGGATATCAAACTCCCTCAGGAGGGACAAATCCCATATCTATCACTCACCCCTCGAAAGCCCCATGTGTCAAAGCCACCCAATCATCACCTTTATAACAACCCATGTTTCAGGACTACGTTTGATGATGTCAAAGTGTGCCCAACGACCTGTGTTGAGTGTAGTGATTTCAGGTCAAAGAATCACACTCACCACCATCACTGTGAGTAATGAATGTGACTACCATGTCATGGTTCCATGTGTCAAACTCACGGTGGGTCTGTCCGGTACACTTGTTCTCTAACAAGTACCTATGTGTTTGGTTTGATATCTCTATATCATGACTAATGAGATTCTGTCATCAACCAACACCACAATCTAGTCTTGTGTGTCATTGTTGTCTATCTACCTTCCACAATGACATCCGGCTAGGGACATAACAAGAATGTACAAACTCTTAGCATCTGTATGATCTCATCATTCAGGTCCTCAACCTAAAGGCATACGTCATTGAGTATTGTCATTCTCTAGACATTCAATCTGTTCTATCACTATCTCATATGACTGAAGAAGAAAGAATTGGAAGCTTGCCTTTGTTGTTTATCAAATCAATCTTAATGTATCCCACCAATCATCCCATGATTGACTCTCAGGGCATACATACCAACACTACAGGCCCCACCCCGTCTCCACCGGACCTCTTCCCGGGAGTACCCCCAAAAAGGAACCTTTCCTCTCCTCAGCCATTTCAGGTTAAGAAGATGTGAAAGCACGTTTCTCTCTAAAAGAACAGCGCGTTCCAAGGTATGAAGTGGGAGAGAAGAGATGTCATAATTGGGGTTTTGAATTGGAATAAGAATAAGATGACCTTTTTAAAAAAATCAAAGTCAAATAAGAGGTGTTAAGCTTTTTATCATTCTGGTGTCGAGCTATTTTTCCGTAGGACCTCCCCTACAGTATAGTCACCGCAGTAGAGTTTAACCACCGAGTTCGGGATGGTTTGGTGTGGTTCCTATACGCCTAGGACACCAGAATATCGAACTATGAATGAAGAACGACATGAGAGAAAAGCATATTGGCTAATGATTGTGAGGCCCCAATTCTTGACTAGAAGGGACACCAAAGGCCTCCGCCCTCCCTCTCTATCAAGGGATGGGGGGGCAGAGCTTTTTTTGGTTTTTTCATGTTGTCAAACATTTGAACAATGAAAATAGATGGTGAGTGCATGATCGAATTGATCAGGTCATGTAGGAACAAGGTTCAAATCTCTCGGTCTGTTAGGATGCCTCGGCTGCATACATCATTGCACTTCCACTTGACACCTATCGTAATGATAAACGACTCGTCTTACCGTGACCTTATCTTGGATTCTCAATACTTATGTCGCTTCATCCCCATGGGGGGAGAGAACCCATCACTGTCTCGGCTGTGCTTGTACTACCAGAGGCTCCAGGGAAGTCGGAATAGGAGAGCACTCATCTTGGGGTGGGCTTACTACTTAGATGCTTTCTGCAGTTATCCGCTCTGCACTTGGCTACCCAGCGTTTACCATTGGTACAATAACTGGTACACCAGAGGTGCGTCCTTCCCGGTCCTCTCATACTAGGTAAAGGTCCTCTCAATGCTCTAACACCCACACCGGATATGGACCGAACTGTCTCATGATGTTCTGAACCCAGCTCACGTACCGCTTTAATGGGCGAACAACCCAACCCTTGGAACATACTACAACCCCAGGTGGCGAAGAGCCGACATCGAGGTGCCAAACCTTCCCGTCGATGTGAACTCTTAGGGAAGATCAACCTGTTATCCCTAGAGTAACTTTTATCCGTTGAGCGACGACCCTTCCACTCGGCACTGTCGGATCACTAAGGCCGACTTTCATCCCTGTTCGACGGGTGGGTCTTGCAGTCAAGCTCCCTTCTGCCTTTGCACTCGAGGGCCAATCTCCGTCTGGCCTGAGGAAACCTTTGTATGCCTCCGTTGCCTTTTGGGAGGCCTACGCCCCATAGAAATTGTCTACCTGAGACTGTCCCTTGGCCTGTAGGTCTTGGCACAAGGTTAGAATTCTAGCTCTTCCAAAGTGGTATCTCACTAATGGCTCGGTCCCCCCCGGAAGGAGGCCTTCTTTGCCTTCCACCTAAGCTTCGTAGGAAAGGCCCAAAGCCAATCCCATGGAACAGTGAAGCTTCATAGGGTCTTTCTGTCCAGGTGTAGGTAGTCTGCATCTTCATAGACATGTCTATTTTACCCAGCCTCTCTCTGAGACAGTGCCCAGATCGTTACACCTTTCGTGCGGGTCGGAACTTACCCAACAAGGAATTTCGCTACCTTAGGACTGTTATAGTTACGGCCGCCGTTCACCGGGGATTCGGTCCCCGACTCCCCTGTTATCAGGTCACCAACTTCCTTGACCTTCCGGCACTGGGCAGGTGTCAGCCCCCATACATGGTCTTACGACTTTGTGGAGACCTGTGTTTTTGGTAAACAATCACTCGGGCTTGGTCACTACGACCCCCTTTGTGAGGAGGAACCCCTTCTCCTGAAGTTACGGGGCTATTTTTCCAAGCTCCTTAGAGAGAGTTGTCTCGCGCCCCTAGGT
>OY856409.1:45405900-45493400 GCA_963693085.1 Alisma plantago-aquatica
CTCTCTCTCTCTATATATATATATATATATATATATATATATATATATATATATATATATATATATATATATATATATAGACACACACACATACAAATATATACACACACACACACAAATATATATATATATATATATATATATATATATATATGTATATATATATATATATATATATATATATATATATATATATATATATATATATATATATATGTATGTATGTACATGCACACACATCAACATATACTCCAAACAACCTTCATTTCGTTATCTCATAATATACACCATGATTTGGCTTCATGCTCTTTAACCACATCTTATTAACTATGCACGTTCTCAATCTACATTGTTGATCATGCAAAATTATTAATTGACTACTAATCAATGAGAAATCTTTCTTCTTTCCATTCGTCCGTTTCCCAATAAGCCAAAAAAGAATGAGATTGCTAGATCCAAATTCAATAGAAAAGCAAAAACCATTACAAAACCCCCCTAAGTGGTGAAAACTTACTAGATAGTTTGATTAGTTTTCTGTGAATGTACATGTGCTTGTGCATGCTAAAGCACATACAATATGCGCAAACTTCATATATTCAAATTTGTACCATAGGGATGTAGTGCACTGGTGTTGGTGGACAGCTAGTCAGCCTGATCTCCCACGTTTGAACTCCACGAGGAGGCGAATTTGAAGGGACCTTTTTTTGTAATTTTATTTTACTGTGTCGGCTTCAAAATGTTACAAAATGATGCGATTGCCATCTATTATCGTTTATGCTTCAGGTTGCGTGAATGTTAAGGTGAATATTGTTTACCAGCCAACGAACCATGCACGGTTCAACTACCTCTTTGAAAGCGAATGGGAGGGTGGTGGGGGGAGACACAGCAACATGCAAGGGGCCAAGGGCCACATCAGATGGAACCCGCCATCACATAATAAGCCGGCATAGGAAGCTTTATAAGAATGCATAGAAATAAAGTTGGAGGTTGCGGGATGCAAAGTGGGGAGGTAGGGGAAGGAGGCACTACTATTCCTTCAAAAGCATTAGCACAAATAGAAAGATCACCTCAGAAGGTTCTCTCTCAAACTTTAAACGTCAACGGGGGATGATTTTGCAGTGTTAAGCAGAAACTATGTGGGAAGAATGCCGGATTCAAGTTAAAGTAGTGGAAGTAGGTATTAGAACGTGTGGTATTCAACCCAAAACTAATTGGCAATGGGTATGGGACTACTCTAATATCTCTCTCAAGTGCAGTCACTTTTGTGTACTTACACTTATTTTTTTTTTTGATAGGATGTGTCCTCACGCTTGTCTCATGAGATCCGCTCTGATACCATATTAGAATGTATGATATTCAAACCAAAACTAAATTAATTGACAATGGGTGAAAGGACCACACACCTTATAAGCTCCAGGAAATTCCCAGAATTCAGCGGTATTAGACTATTCTGAGACTATTCTAACATTAGGGGAAGGGGAAGGATGCACTTAGACATAGCTTTGGCCACATTATGTGGCTGGGCAAGAGAGGCAAAGAATCACGGGAGTTGATGTGGGTGCATATAGGTCGATGACATATTGTCCGGACGCAGAAGGTACATAATCGAGGGAGATTAGCATTTCGCTTTTTCCTCAAGCTTTATATATATATATATATATATATATATGGTTCTTGGACGTGCTCCATTTGCATTATGTTAATACGTGTTTAGATCCAGGAATGTGTTTGAGCTTCGTCTTTGTCTTGGTTTCTCTTTCAGTTCTCTTTACGATAAAGATCTTCTTCGCCTGGGATTTTCTTCTGTAGTTATTACTTGCAACGTACATGTGCTAAGCATGTGAACTACAATCGAATTGCCATTGAGATTAAGTAAAAGATATTCTCGACATTCGAACTTGAACTAAAAGAAGCTATAGACCAGCTGAATTATACTTAAACACCCAACTAACATCGGTTTTTGTGAAAAAGTTCAAAAAATCCAGTTGCTCAATTGTGGTTACTGTTTTATATAGAGAAATCAACTGTAAATTATTTGAATAGTATCTGCATTCTCCTACATGTGGTGATTTATCACCATATTTTTAGCCTAAGTTGTGGTGGTTCTAATGTGAAATTATCTGGTAGAGGTTTATGTACCAAGAAAAATCACGGTGTATGTTGTCATATGCTTTTTGTGTACTTGTAGGTGCGTCTGTCACCACCCTAATAAACAGTTACACACCAAGAGAATCTAGCTGTTCAAATATTACCCACAAAAGCCTTGTCACCGCTTCTATTATTTTTAAAAATAATTACAAGGTTATCTCAACTCATGTAAAAAAAGTCAGTGAGAAGTTGTTTAGATAAATGTGAAAAAAAAAAACAGTTGTAGTTCGAATAACAGGTTGACAACCAAAGCCATACAGATGGGTTGTTTGAAAAAAAATAACACGTACACATTTCTGGAGTAGGAGGTAGACAAACAACTAAAGTTTTACTAAAATCTATATAAATATCAGACTCATGATTAGTAAAACATTGTAATATACAATATTTTATATACGACGTAGTGAGAGAGGACAACTCAACTAATAGTAATTTGACTCCCTTGAGGCTCGACCTACATACAGACAGATTGGATTGATTTGTACGCGGACATGCACACAACTCAGATTTCTGTGTTCAATTAATAGCTAGTTGACTCCCTCCAACCTCTAGTGCGTCAATGGCAAAATTTTAATCTAATTTTTTTTACAAAGCTCATATTTTTTCATGTAATAAATTATAGAAAACTCCTAAGAAAAAGCAATCTAATTAACAATCAATTGACTCCCTTCAACCTCTAAGCATACAGAAATTGAGCACACAAACAAACTGGATTGATGAACACAAATATTTTCATAGAACTCCCTCTGAACCAGAATTATTTTTTATCAAAATCCACTTTGGTTGAAGGAGTATCCAAACTTGGAACTGGATTAAATTCAAAAAATATCCCAACCTCAATTGGACCGCTTTTGCTCAGTCATAAACTTCTAATCCGGAAGCAACATGGACTGATAAAACCTAACCCACAATTAAATTTTCTGCATCGACTGAATTGGCTTGACGGCCGGATACTACACTCGATACACATTAATTCTAACATGATTCTATAGTGAGATTTAACATAAATCGGATGTGACAGACCCAAACTTTAGTTCAAACATCCGTGTTCAAAGCCGAGTGGACCTAGACTGTCAAAATCTAGTCCCCACCCATGACTAATTATTGTAGGCGGATTGAATTCATTTCATGGTCAAGTAATACATTGATATACACAAAGATTCCACACTTGGTTTAATTTTAGTATGGCCACCACGTGTCCATGATTGCAAATATAAATATTGTGACGTCCTCGGATTTTGGCTTCTCCAAACTCTATTGGGAATGAGAGGTCAGAATCTGAGAACATCATCCAATCATATCAGAAAGCGATGCGGAAGCATAATACGCATACATGAACATTCAACCATAACATTATCAACATTCAATATGTATTTTACAAATGAATTATTTTTACAACTTACATTTACATAGTTTGAAAAAATTTCTATAAGTCTATGAACATGTATGCTAACAAGATCTTAACACAATAGGTACAACCTGGGCAATTGCTCACTTCCCGTCTTTTATCCCACGCTAGCTCTGAACCTAAAACATACGTGAAACAACGAATCAACACACAAGGTGATGTGCACGTGGGTAGAAAGATACATACTAATATATTTGCATAATTGAAATAACTTGAGAAAGAAAGATTAAAAGAAAAATAGTGTTTAAAGCGATAATCATGTAACACATATTTTTAGATGTCTTTTGATGCGTTTGTACTACTAAGTGGGGTTGCACTTCATTTTTCCCCACCCCTTGGGCTATGGGGACCGAGTGCCGACCTTATATTTAGAGGAAGAGAGAGGGGATTGAGGGAGAGAGAGAGCATATATCCACTCAATAGCTACAAACCATCTATATTTTTTTTGTGTTCTTTAATGTTTTGCGGAGCATATACTACAAATACACATCCAAGAATTTATATGCAAACACAAGCATCCAAAGTACATCATATCATTATGCATTCATGAAAACTAGTCTTATACTTAATAAAACCCACGTACTTGAGTTCAGAGATTCCTATTTATATTCTAGATCATCTACATCTCTGGTCATCACCTCATTAATAACAATTAATCATCATTAATACAAGGTTCACCATTGTTAATGGTACTTTAGGTCTAGATTAGGGTTTAGCTAAACCTAGGTTCCACTATTCTAAACATGTGTCTGATATTTTTATTCTGATCTAGATGTTATAATCAGGCTCTATTTTAATTTTCATATTTTTTTGGTTCTTTATCTATTTTCTAGAATTAAAATGAGGTTAACAACATGGAATTGGGCTTTAATGAGAAGTGACCTATTATTTTGATATAATAGTCAGATCAGAATTCATATTCTATTTCTACATGGTATTAAGATTCATGTAGATTTTTTTGAGATCTAATATACAATGTTTGCTAATTATTTTAATTTACTAACCATAATAAGAAACGTTAATATCCAAATAAAATACCATAATTAGTTGTGCTTCAAAAGCCTGATCTAATGGTCCAGTGATAAAGTGTACATTTGTCTAAATCTGGGGGTATTTTTGATGAATTTATTGGCCATGGGGTCTATTTTTAATTATATTTCTAACATCTGGTCTAAATCTGGGAAATAAAATCGAGTTTACCTTTTTGGTATAATTATTGGCCATCAGATCTTGGCTTTGGGCTTTGGATGGCTTCCACGTCACATACAAGGGATGCAGCTCCCCCGCTGGTTGGCAGGGAGCTAAACCGGTCGGTCCGCTCTCCTTCCTTTCCCTTCTCCATCGCTCCTTGCACGACTACCTTGTTCCAGCGCATGAAGCCGCCGTCATACAGTGTGTCCACGGTGAGCTTTCCTCCAGCCTTTACGCTTCTGATTGTACCTAATCCCCAACCATTTTCCCCCACACTGCTCTCCAAAGAGCCCCGTTCAACAGCCTGATGATTCCACCCTTAACGCAAGGTAGAGAAATGAGCGACGGTGGATTAGGGATTTCCATCTCACCGGTCAAAACTCGAGCTTGAGGTTCGGGGAAGATTCAGGACTCCTTTGTGCACTTGCCTTGACACATTGGTTTGGGATTTCTGTGGTCGTCTTCCACGACTTGGTTCCGTACAAAACTCGATGCCAATGGGATAGAAGGGAAGTTCGAAACTGCAAAAAGGGGAGATGATGCTACAAATTTCCTTCCTTCCTTCTGAAGCTTGAAGGCGATCAAGATACCTGCAGACCTCTCCCCAAGGTCGTCGTCCTCCTCGACTAGAAGCTATCTAGGAGGCTCTGGAAATTGATGTGAACCCAGATTTATTGGGTCGAGCAGATTTGCATAGACAGTAGGATGGTTTTCCCTCACGACCCCGCCACTTCTCCTCCTTCCCCACTCTACTTCTTCCTCACATCCCCCTATTTTCCCTGGCCGAGAGATGGAGAAATGGGGGAGGTCTATTTTTTGTATCTTGGGTCACTAATGCCAAGTGGGAGGTCAGTCTGTTCCTATCGTGGTACAGATCATGAGTTTGCAAACAAAATTTCCCTTGATCGCTCGACCTTCATCGGATCTAAATGACACCTCAAGTAGGTTATGTTCCTCCATTCTCAGAGGTTGGGGATGATCTGGATGCTATTCGGCCCCCTTTTATCAACGACTGGAAAAGTTCCACACATCCTGTTAATGACAAGGCCTCATGACATGACTGTATAGATCGAGCCTTGCTCTAACATACATACTAGAAACCATGGTCATTAAATCAACTTTTTAATACTTACAACTCTCGTATCTTCTAGTAGAAACCTCTTATTCGCATGGAACTTGAACCATAGGCCCTTCACAACCCAAGGCCTCACACTACTAAGTTTGAGATGCATATTGCAACAATTGTTCATGTAACTTAATTCCTCGATTAGTCTCAAAATTAAGTTTGTAAACCTCAACTATAAATCAATTATTCACCAAACTTTGATGAAACAATTTCAATCTCAATATCTTAATGGTCATGCATTCCTGTATTCATAACTGAACCATTTGGGTTCCTATATACCCTAATTGATACCCCAAAGTCATAACTACTCCAAAGTGGTACATATATAAAGATATTGGGGTTAGGGTACACATCAATTATCCTCCAAATCAACATAATTCACACTTGTTTGATTTGACTGTATAACACATCATGGTCCATGAAAACCCTAAAATCCAAATTATCAAAAATATCTACTCGAGCTACAATCAAGCAGTTGAGGAAAGCGGATACAAAGCAAAACCATGTGGCAGTAAAAAACAAAAATAAGCAAGCATACAGTTGAAGCAAATTACTGCTAAAGCGGCATCTAGATGAACACATAGCTAAATAAAAAACGGAATAGAGCAGCTTGAAAAAAGAAGTAAAAAATAACCAGGTGCAGCAACTAGAAAAGACAGCGCCACACTTACTCTTTTTTTATAGAATATTTACTATAGATATTAAGGAAGGTGGATCCAACTTGGCATAGCTGGTCAAGTAGTGAAGTAAACATGATTTTAAGAGACTAGCACTCTTTCTCTTTGTCACTTTAATCTACGTACATATCTACTAAGAATCATTACTTATGAAGTGGCTATTTAAACTCAATACAACTTGGCCATTTTAGAATTTAGGTTTTCTATTCCAACTTACCCTAAACTAATTAAACATGAAAAAACACAATATGTTTTAGGGGCC
The DNA here is from genome assembly GCA_963693085.1 of Alisma plantago-aquatica. NCBI lineage: Eukaryota > Viridiplantae > Streptophyta > Magnoliopsida > Alismatales > Alismataceae > Alisma > Alisma plantago-aquatica. Next base: position 45,412,713 of record OY856409.1, read on the forward strand.
AGTGTACTATTTTAGTTGTTTTAGACTTAAAATGACCTTATATTCATATAACTAGATTTTTCTTAAGTTTTAAGGCAAAAAAAAACATTACCAAGCAACACTCAACATTTTTTCCTACGAACATTGTTGTACCCAGCCCAAAAAATCTGATGGATCCTAAGGTCATGGAATTAACGATAAAGTTAGAAGAAAATGATAAATTGATAAAGATTGGAGTCACCACCCAGTTTTATAAGTAAAATAAGGGAAAAAATGAAGATATGTGCTTAAATCAATGAGAAAACACAAAAATAACATAATTTGACTACACCTAAGAGCATATAAGAAATGTATACATTAATTTAGAGGTCATATTCGACAATCTTGTTATGAGTGGGGAAAGTATTAACACCCACATCTCCCAGTTCAATGATATTGCAACCTTTTTTGTCATGTCAAATAAAAATAGCGGTGATCGAGGTTATTGTTTTTGTAAAATGGCAGAAAACATGATAAAAAGTTGACTTTTATGTTGGTTGACATTTGGAGCTGGATAAAATCATGGTTTTCTCATCATAACCCAAAAGGTCTAATTTGTAAGTGTTGTGTGGTCCCAATTTCCTTTTGACCTCTCAGGACAGAGATCATCATTAGTGGTTAGGACCGATGCATAGTAAGATAGTGAGAGGTGAGAGAGATAAATTCAGTAGAGGAAGATCAGATGTATGAGAAAAGAGTGTACAAATATGAACATATCAGAGCAAGCAACAATTATTTATATGGATATAATAGAGGCAACAACAATTATTGTTGCAGCCTACCACGTCAGTAGAGTAGTTGGTTTTAGAGGATGGATCCTCTGATCACATGCAAAAAATAAAAACAAGAGGTAGTTGTTTTTCTGGCTTTAGGAGAGATGAGAGGGACTAGTATACATTGGGTATGAGGGTCTATTTATTGGTATATTTTAGGGTTCGAGATTCTAGGCATAACCTCCAGGAAGAGGAAAAGAATTACCGCAATGTGTCTCACAAAATGGCATATGGATTGAGACGATCCACCATGTGTCATGCGGTGGATGGTTGTGATTGACTTGGTGTCCCTGGGCTGAAAGTATTGTCTCCCATTTTCCGAGTAATCTCAGGAATATCTTGGTAAAAGTAGGAGAAAATTTACACAAAAAGATAAGTCAGAGTTATCTCTCAGATTTTTTGGGTAAAGGCAGTTGAAAAGGGAATATTCAATTCCATACAACTCAACTGGGCAATTTAATTTCCTATTAAAGGTAGAATTAATGAACAATTGCACTTTTGGTTAGAAAGAAAGTTGCTTTTCAGAAGGCCACAAACTAGGAACGTTGAGAAAAAATGGTTGACAATTTTTTTTGAAAATGTGCAAAAAGATGGAAATATAAGTATATGTGGAAATTGGGTAGCTGGTTTGATTCTTCTCAAGGCCACACACTGGCCAACTAAAGGTAGCTAGATGAAACCCTAAGGGAAAACACACAGATCTCTCAAAATTTGTAAACGGGGACCTAGTCCAACTCACAGGCTTAACTAATCACACATTCCCACAAGCGCACGGGGTCGTGCTATAGTATAGGCTAGTGGTAAGATCAGGGTCGATTCTCAGGGATAGAGGGGGCACTAGAGCTAGGTTTGTGTTGGATATGTTCCTAAAGCAGAGATTAGGGTTTGAAGGTTTAAAGTTGGGTTTGGTTTTATTACACTACGATTGCAAGCAAGAAAGAGCAAGAAAGAAACTAAGTTATTAAACACTCTAGGTTACTCTAAGAAAGCTAAGCTTATCAAACTAAGGAAGACAAGCAATTAGGCTAGAGCAAGGAGTTACACTACAGTAGCAAGCTAAGTGATCAACTAAGGTGCAAGCTAAGCAATTAGGCAAGAAAGAGTCTAAGTTATCACTAACTAACTAAATTACCAAAAGCAAGCTCAAAGGAGCCCTAACTACATGATTAAAGACACTATCTAGAAATAAGCAATTATCTAAAAATTAAAAAAGGCAATTGACTACACTAGCATTAACAAGCTAAGAAGGCAAAGGTAGGTTTTAAGTAATATGATGAATAGGTGGGCCGTTTGGGAATGCAATTTGATATTAGTTGGGGGAAGGTCTACATAGCATGCAAATATCACATTTCAATCTAGATTACCAAACCAAATAACAAGGCAAGTGCTATTAGAATATACCCTATACTACAAGTTGGAGAACTGGGGTTAAGTGTAATTCTAATAGGACTTGGCAAGTCTAGGTTTCTAGGGTAAGTGGTATTAGGGGATTTGAGAGCCAAGGGTAGGAATTGGAGTAGAGATGAGGGTATTTCACCTCATGTTACTTTCCATCTAGCATTTTGGAAACTCTAGGCAATTCACTAATAACACTTAAACTAGCTACTTAGATCTCACACTCACTTGTAGAAGAAGGGAGTTGTATGTAGGAACAAATGGGGCTAGCTAGGGATCCACTAATTGGACCTAGGAGCTATTCCGTCGACTGACAAAAAATGGTCAAAATTGATGGAAAGAGGTCGACATCCTTGACCCTATAAATAGCCCCCCAGTGCAACCGTACAACTCATCTCGGAAATTCTAGAGACATACCACGCTGAAAGGCTTTCATTGAGATTAGAGCAAGGATGAGACCTATTGACCAAGCAAGTTATATTTACTTAACTTGCCAATGCCTATCAAACTCAAGCATAGATCGATAGATATATTTCATCCACAACTCTAGGTTGTCGATCTCCCTTCTTGGGTGATCGATCTCTTCCCCGAGCTGACATTCCTCCACTTACTTCTGCTACAAGTCAAGGTTAATTCCTGAAAGATAAAGAAGGAAGGAAGTCTTCCTCCGCACACCACGTCAAGCCGCTTATGTTGCCATCATGATCATGATGGTGTCCTCTCCGTCTTCTAGTGATATTAATCTCGCCATGTCGAGGGAGTAGTCTTTTCACTGGGGTGTGGGGACTAGCCCCGCTACTCATTTCTTGCAATTTCATTCATGTTCTAATTCTTGTATGAACTCATTTAATTCATAGCTAATCATTTATTGCATGTTTTGTGGATTGATCACCCTCTTTACGTGATTTATAATAATCTTTTATTGTTTAAGATTTGAATACCGATTAGCTTTGGTTGACACCCTATTGAAAACTTCCAATGGAAAGTCTCTGGAGTAGTGGATAGAGGATCCGTAAGTAACGATACTTCAAGCTTACAAGGATATCTACTCATGCAAGTTTTTGATGTCTAAAATGGGAAACTTGCAAAACTCCAATTACATCTTCATACATATTTAGTTTTAAATGATTGCATAGATTCAAGTAGTGGCGGTGAAACCCAGTTCCACCCTAGTGTTTCCATCCATTAATAACTAGAACTTTAATCTAGATATTTTCTTTCTTGCAATCTTGGATTTATCAAACCAATCTCAACTTTTGTGATAAATACTAGTTCTTGCTAAGTTACTTTGATTAGATAATTCTTAAAAACATTACCCCTTGGGATTCGATCCTCAACTATATTGTGATAGGATCTGTCTGCTTGCGGGTGCTATTGTTTCACTTTGGTTTTGGTAAACTCTAGGAACTATGTTCCTAGTGAATTTTAGTGCGATAATATTCCACGTCACATGACCTAAAACTAGACCAATCACAAACTCAATTCCAAATATCTTTTGGGTCCTAGACTAAAGCTTTGAACTAAACGACAAGCCTTGTACTATAAAGAATCCTCTTTTTCTGGTGACAAACATTTGTATGGGTCCTAGACGAAGACCTTAAAATTTACCAACCCACATTAAGGCCCTAGCTATAATAGGAAATCCTTTTCAAAGACCTATTATGAATAGGCAATCACCTTAATAAGCCCTACCCTGAGTAGGAAATCTGCTTCTAAGCCCAATCCTAAATACACACTTCTTTTGATTATAAGCCCTACACCTAGGTAGGCACAATTTTTAAAGTCCTACCCTATATAGGCACCCTATTTTTGCAAGTCCTATCTTAATAGTCACTTTACACTTTCAAAAGTCTTATCTTGAGTAGGCACCTTGGCTAAAAAATCCCTACCCCAGGCAAGCACCTAACATTCAAAAGCTCTACCTTGAGTAGGTACCTTGTTTTAAAAAGTGATACCCTAATTAGGCACCTTGATTTGAAAACCCATCTCCCAAATAGGTATTTTCAAAATCCCTACCATGAGTAGGAACCTTTCTTTCACAAGCCCTATCATGAATAGACACTTTACACTTTTGAAAGCCCTACCCTTAGTATGCTCCTTACCTTAAAATCCATACCCTAAGTAGGACCCTTTCTTTCAAAATCCCTATCCTAAATAGGCATTTTTGAAATCCCTACCCTAAATAGGCACCTTGATTTCACAAGAACTATAATGAATAGGCACTTTACACTTTTAAAAGCCATACAAGGAGTAGAAACTTTCCAATTTTAAAGCCCTATCTAGAATAGACACTTCTTTCTTCAATGTCCTATCCTAAATAGCCACCTCCTTTTATTACCAAAAAACCCTACATTCTGGTAGGCACCTTCACTTAATCCCTATCATAAGTAGGAAACCCTGCTGTTAAGCCCTATCTCGAATAGGAATTTCATTTCTCAATGACATATGTGTAGGTAGTGATCGTTTCTGGAGTGAGTCAGACTTTTAAATTTATAACCCAAAACCTTCTAAGATGCCCACAACTTTTATTACGGGGTCGAAGTAGATATACGAGGTTGAACACAAGGACGTGGTGACGTTTAGGACGCCAGAGATTTCATTCTTGGGTCAGATAAGCCAAAAGTGATAGTTGATGAAAAGTATGCACTAGAACTAGTCTAGTTGACTATCACGAATTAAAACAAAACAAAAAAAGAAAACAAAGGAAAACAAAACAAAATAGAGCATGTGGTTCTACTAATCAGAGAAAGATAGTTCTTGGCTATGTAACCACAAACAGGGCAGTCTATGCACTCGTTCTCGGGCATAAACAACCCTCGAACACATAAGCAAGCATCTAGTACACACAGCGTCCTCTGTTCCTGTGGGGTCATCCCACTCACTCTCATGATGCGTAACTAAAACCATCAACGATATGTCATCGAGTCCTCTCTCGAGGATGACATATCAATACCTCAAAATATGCTAAGTTTCCTCTCGGGTCTTAGGACATTTGGAGATATTAGGAACAGAGTACCCTGGATGTTCCTCCTCTCAGGTTTAGATCCAAACTATTGTCTCTTAGGTATTCCTACAACGGATCTCTCAATACAGGTAGAAATAACAATTCAAGCGAGTAAGAGATCAACCACACTAGCAATCATAGATTAGAAAGAGAAAATAGAACATGCAACATACTAGATCATATATGAATCTACTTGCTTAAGGCAAAAGTACATATACATGCCTAGATCAGGATACATAGATAAGAAGGAGCTAACTAGCCATAGATAAGCATGGTTAGCACCGAACAAAGACAGATGAACATCGTTTGTATAAGAAATATAGGAATGCAGTAGAATGAAAGAGAAGCAGAAATAGATATAGCCCATAGAGGAGAGGCGGCTCTTGCTCCTCGGCCTCCGTGCAGGCCATATCTCGTCCTTTAGTTCTTCTCTTCATCCTTCTGGACTCCTCGGTTCTCTCTCTCTCTAGATCTGCTCCAAATAGTAGCTCAGTGGGTGAATGGATGTGAGAGAATGTTAGTGGAGACTGATCTTCTCTCTCCTCAGCTTCTACCTTTGGAGACCGTAGACCAGTGGTGGAGGATGACGGTGAAGCGGATCTTCTCTCTCCTTAGTGGTGAGGATGAACGTTGCACAAATCTTCTCTCTCCTCAGATTCTGCCATTTGGAGAGAGTAGATCTGAGGTGGAGATGGAGGAGAGAGAGTGTGGAGGTTGGCTATTGGAGATTGTAGGCCGAGCGCCTTGGTCCTCTCAGACCTTAGGATGCTTCCATGGGGATCTGGCTCGAATTCGGCAGCCTCTCAGCGTCTGAACCGGATCCCCCCTTCCCCCGTTCAGATCTGGAGTGGAGGTATTTATAGGCACTGGTGTATATCAGTGTTGTCTGGGCTCTTTGAACCTCGGTCGAGGTCTAGCGTTTTCTGAATACTGACTATGGGCTCATTAGTTAGTTTTAATCACAGTCCTCTTGGTTTTATTGGCCATGGGTAGCAGTTGTTGGAAGGTTGCAAGTGCGGTTGGAAGGGGTAGCAGGTCGCGGCCTTTTTGATGATGGACGATGCAGATGATTGAGGTGTAGACCGCGACTGAAGGAGATGATCGCGATCCAACGGTGTTGGGGTCACATCTACAGAGTGAGGGCATGGTTCACGGTCGTGGGGGAGAGTACCACAACCTTTGTTGGTGTCATGGAGACCACGAGCTAGTGTAGATCGCAAACTAGTAGAGGTCACAGTGTCAAGGAGAAGATGGTTGGTGGAGAAGAGGCCAATGACACTATTGGTGTGGACCGTGACCAAGAGGTGAGAACGTTGGCGCTGCTGTGAGCGAGGCTGCCAGGGAGGATAGATCGAGGTCAAGGTGTGATGGATGGAGCGGGCGTAGGGGACCGACGTCACGATCATAGAGAGGAGGTCAAAATGTTTCTGGTGCAGGTGCGAGGAAGATGGTCACGGTGTGGAGGTGATCGCGATGGTGGAGATGAAGTCACGATGCAGAGATGGCTGAGCTAGCAGGGGACCATGTGGGTGGATAATGGAGCGGAATCATGATCTATTGGCAGAGCAGCTAACGTGTCTATGGTTAGGGTTGAGGGGAGGAAGAGGATCGCAGGTAGTAACAACCTCGCCCACGGTGTAGTGAAGAAGAGCTCGCGGTCTTGAACAAAGAAGAGGGGCGAACAAAGTGGCTAAATGGGCCGAGAAAGTTGGGGCCTTGTGCCCAAATCTATCCTGTTTATAAGCCCATAAAATGGATATTAAGTCAATTAGGTTTAACATGTATGTATAAGGGGATAAGACAATAAAATCAATTAATCATAACTAAATTGGGCCCAGGCTAGTGATCAGACTGTGGTTATCATAAGACAAGGTGTCAAGAAGTACAATTCACTGGGCCATAGTTTATTAGAGAGCATGGATAAGAGGTTGTTCATCTATGTTCGGTGCACACAAGTCTAACACGGGATATTTAGCTTCATTATTGGCTATTCTAACTACATTATCTAATGAGAGATAGAAAGCATAAAACATGAGCATTATTGGGCAAATTAAGACTAAAGTGACACAAAACTATAGATATAACACATAGATAATATGCATAGATTTGGGTGTTATCAGGTAGGCATCTACATGATCCAATCCCTACACCATGTAGGCATCACAAATTAATCTCTTGATCAGCCATGAGGCCTATCTATCATCTGGATCCTAAATCTTAGACTGTCTCCCATGCTACTCAAGTTTAAAATCTCATGATTTAGTCTGACCATAATACATCCTAGCTTCCAATCCCTATCTTGAATATGCATATCCTCTTCTAAAAGTCATATTCTATATAGGCAACTCCCTTGGTTAAGGCCCTACATTTAGGTACGAATTTTCTCAAGTCTGATATGATATAGGTACTCACAACAAAGCCCTACATTTAGGTAGGAATCTTTGCAAACCCTATCTCAAAAGACATTTCCTCCAGTTTAAGCCCTACATCGATTAGATTCCCCTAACCAAGCCTATCCAGAATAAGCATTCCCTCTAGTTTAATCCATGCACGTGGGTAGTTACCTAATTTTAATACCTATCATAGATAGGCACCTTGATGAAATCCCTACATACAGGAGGAAAATCCCGCTCTTATCATGTTGAACCACCTTGTATTCAAGAAATCCTCTAAGGAGAAGACAATTGTTCGATGCGGTCAATGATCAAGGCTACCTTAGATGGGGAAACTTGTCTCGTGTCTAACTTTATCTATCTTGAGCACTTCTGAAAATAGACAATTTTGGTCATAAAGGACACCTTAAATTGAGAAACTTCTTAGAGCCCAATCCTATAATTCTTATTAATGTTATCATTCTTATCAATTTTATCAATAAAAGAAGATTCTCTAAGTGTTATACATATGAGTGACACACTCACAGGTCATTTTGGCCACCGTAAATTTAGAAATTTCTCTAATGCCCAATTTATCTATCTTGAGCACTTTCAAAAAATTTGAAAACCCTTCAACAGAGTAGAAATGAACAGATCAACTGTTGGTTGTAAATACCGCCGTAAATATGGCAATTTTTCTAATACCACATTAATCTAGGGTCTTGGGATATGGCCTAAAACTAGACCAAAATCATAACCCACCTTTGAATCTTTCAGCATCCTGAACTATGACCTAAAATTGGATCAAAATCCTCAAGTATTTCTAATATTTTGTGTCCCAAGCAATGGCATTAAAATGGACCAATCATACAATTTATATGACAATTTTTTGGCTCTTGGACCAAGACCTTAAAATAGACCACAAGCCTTTTCCTAGATAGGTTCCCCAACCCTCTTTTTCCATATATTTTTGAGCTATCTACTCATGACCTACGACCAAAATCCATATTACTATTCAAAACCATTGTGAACATAGTTACCATGCTTCCTTCATGCTCACATCATGGAGGATGCCATTCACTGGATGTTGGCTAAGATAGACAATATCAGTTCAATCTTAGATGACTCAACCAATCAAACAACTAATTATTACATTCATTGGCAAGAAATGGTCACCTTAAATCTAAAAAGATTGTATTAAATACAACCACCTATATTGATGATCTAAGACCTATTTCAATAGGAAAAATCTTTATATTGTGCGTTTAAGTGTTCTGGTCCTGACTCTAAATTGGTCCGCTAAAAATAAAAAAACCTAAACTTTAAAGCGTAGGAAGAGAAGGGATGATGACTATTTTTCAATATATTTTTATAGGAAAAGTGTGGTTTCCATTATTCCTCAATGATCGTTGATCAAGATATTTATGTCTCTCTGACAAACCACCACCTACATTCACTTTTTCACATTTCACCTTTTTCTGTAAGTTAGTTGGAGATTGCAACATGCATTAGTTTAAGAACTAAACCAAAGGAGAGAGACAGTAGTGTAGGTGATAAACCTCTAAATGCTCATTAGAACTCTAGAGGATTGAAGGACTGGTCAAACACAAGAAACTACCTAAGTTATATGTTGCCCTTACTCTGGAGAAGTCATTATTTCCAATCTTTTTCTCACTAATTTAGCTTTTAAAAGACATGATATTCACTTTTCACCCTACACAAGGTTTGTCAGAACTTCCTTGATGACTCCAACCTATTTGTCCTTCTGTGACAAAAAATGAGGTGTCTGACTTAGCTCAAGCCTATGATTCTCACTCCTATCCCAAACGTTTCCGGGGCAAATTGTGGACACCTCATTTTTTTTCACTTGTTAGAAATTTATAATTAATGTTGACCCCCTAGCAAATGATGGAATCCATTCTGCATCCTACCGATGCATCACTATTTTAGGGCTTCATCTGGTGCCTGTTTGCATGATAATCACATCTGAATATTGTATATTACAAGTTATTCCCTCCAATATGATTTTTTATGCCAAATGCACTTATGCCAACTTTTTTGTGTAATTCAGGGAACTTATGCATGCATTGATGTAAGGGAGGAGATAAAGAACGTCTTTGGGGTCTTATACCCCAAGATGGGACCTGTCTCTTCCCTGAGCTTTCCTTTGATGCACAAGAGCAAATCAAAGGAAAAGGAGTCTAGTTGAAGAAGATAAAGTAGAGATCAACACCAAGAAGCCCCAAAATGGCTGTGGTACATAACCACAGTCGTGGGGAATTATGTTCCAAAAATTATAGGGAAGGTGCTCAATTTACACATGAATGACCATAGTTGTGGTCATCACAACGGTCGTGGTCACTGAAGACCCAACGACCGTGGCACCCATAATGGTCATGGCCAGCGCATTCCAACTCGCCCGTGGTCATCAACATGGCCGTGGGGATTTATGCATGAAGTTTCAAAATTTCCATAGGGAGTTGGTCCAATTTACACATGAATGACCATGTTTGTGGCCATCGGCACAACCATGGCCCTTGACCATCCCGCCCATTGTTCCCTCCATGCCTGTGGTGAGCTAAAGACACAATGACCTTAGAGCGGCCTCACTCATGGCCCCCCTCCTCTAACACGGTTGTGGCACCCCTCCACGGTTGGGGCCACCATGCAAACTTATCACTTCAAATCCACTATCCACCTTGACCATTCCACTTCCCATGACAATTCAACCCCCACCACGACTGTAGCACCTCAAAACGGATGTCGCACCTCAACACGACCGTGTGAATTGAGCAAGCTATGAACACTTAGAGCCTGTGCAATCACAGGAAATAAGTGTGAATCTCATGTTGTTCAATCATGAGGTATGATATCATTTGATGAAGTGTTGGATTAGTTTTCATGTCGGAGATTTTATGTTTACGACTACACCAATGACCCCTCTTTGACCCAACTCTTCTTTCACCATCTTCATACCTCTCCGCCTCATGAAAGGATGTCTTAGTGCACATATTTAGCCTTTGCCACCTCCAAAAGCTTGGGGTAGCCATATCTACATCTTCCCACTTCACTCTATCCATCATATGCCCTACCTAAACCAAGGGCAAAAGGAAAGATAAGAAGAAAACAAATAATAAAAAATAAAATAAAAGATACTCCTTTTTAAGAGAATATAAATAAAGAAAAGGCGAGTGTGCAAAAACACTCCAACCTCTTATCACAATCATTTCCTCCTTTTTCATACCCATTGAGCAAGAAAACATAAAATCTTGCAGACTTTACCCTTTCTGCAGCCATCTGGGTCATTTGGTGTGATTTGAAGCATAAGATTGAATGCATGAAAGTGAAACAACACTCCTAGTCATTATTGATTAACGCCAACATGAAAAGGTTTACCCAAAATTACATGAAGGACATATCGAATGCTTGAGTATTCTATTCTCTATATTTTAAGTTTGTGTGCTCATTGCTCTTTTCATGATTGGTTTGTGAAAGTGTATAGGAGAGAGGTGGTACACATGCACTTATTCACTCCTAAGACCATTTAATAAATAATATTATGTAGCAATGCATTCTATCATTTTTGCTTAAATTGAAAGAAATTGAAGAGAGAGAATAATTTGGAGCATACTTGAGGACAAGTATGTTTTAAGTTTGGGGTGGTGATGCAACCCTATTTTAGGGCTTCATCATGTGCCTTTTTGCATGATAATCACATCCGAACATCATAGATTACAAGTTATTCCCTCCAATATGATCGTTTATACCAAATGCACTTATGCCTCCTTTGGTGTGTATTTCAGGGTTGTTATGCATGCATTGATGCATGGGAGAGAGATGAAGAATGTCTATGGGGTCTTACACTCCAATAGTGGACCAATCTCTTCCCTGATCTTTCCAAGGATGCACAAGAGCACAGAGAAAAAGGAGGCTAGTTGAAGAAGATGAAGTAGAGATCAACACCAAGAAGCCCCAAAACGGTCGTCGTACATCACCATGGTCGTGGAGAATCATTGTAACAACCCCACATCCCAATAACCCCCAATTAAAGGAGATCAAGAGGTCAGAGCCATTTTCCCAATTAACCGGATCAAAGGTTCGACAAATAATCAATAATAATTATAAAATTCTAACAAGACTATACGGAAAGCTGGAATAAAATAAAACTTTGCATACCTTTTTCAAAAAAACTTGGATATCTACTTCTATCCACAAGTGGAGTCTATTCTAACTAATCCACCTTGCACTTTATTTCCTAATTTTACAATGTGTCAATTTACTATTTGTCTTTTTCAATTTGTACATAAAACACCGACAAACAAAATGTCGGTCAGCATAAATGAATATGCTGATATGTGGGGACAACCAAAATTTCACAAATATGTTTAACAATTTAAATATCACAATCAAATTAATTACCAAGAAAATTTACACTTTCAATGTGACATTCTCCACCACTTTTTCCCTAACCTTGGAATACCCCCATTAGGGTTTCTCTTTTGCCATTGGCTGAAGACCACCTTCTCAATCCCAAGCATGGTGCATGGAGTCACCTCTCATGGGGCCCATGAGTCATGCAACAAAGACCACCTTCTCAAACCCGAGCTTGGTGTATGGGGTCATCACTCATGGTACCCATGGGTCTTCCCTCCTGGGATTGACCTTTTTGCATCATCCATCAAGGTGGCATGTTGGTGCGAGAATACACACTTATATTATAATTGTGATAATCATAGTGACTTTATGATTTGCAAGTATGAACATACAAACTGATAGGTTGCATTCAATGTGATTAATCATCTGGAAAACCTTTAGGAAACTAATGTGATTAACCATAATTAACCACATACCTGTCAGGCTGACTTGAGTGCAGAAATAATCCAACTAAGCAAGAAATCCAGTAAATAAGCAAGAACACAAGATGATCCTGAAACATGCATCCAATTTTCCTGTCATTGATTAGGCCATCAAGGTCTATTAAACCTAGCTCGCTTCCTAGGGTTTCTAGTCCACTTTAAGGGTTTCCTTTGCAATTAGGGTTTCACTTCATTTTTACTATTTTGAACCCTAATTATCTCATCTATTCCTCATGAAAGATATTAAGGTTACCTTTTAACAACATATAACCCTAATTTCAGATTACATGCACAATTAAATGTCCATTAAGTCTATTATGCTTCTTTTACATTAAAACTACTATTTTTATCCTTTTAAGTCATGACACGATCATTAGGCCCAATTATCATCTTTGGTTCCTTTCGGATTAACAACTCATCTTTCATGAATTCTATTTATCACTACTTCCACCTTTATTCCTTAGAAAACCCTAATTACCATATTAAGGGTATTTATCCACAAATAGGAACTTTTCTACTCGAAATAGCTTAGAACCATCATATCTCATCTTTATTCATGAATTTGAAAAATTAAATCCATTAAGAGTCACAATTACTAACATTAGGGTTTCAAGGCCCATTAAAGCTCATTCATGTACATGGAACCCTAAATTAATCCAATTATGTGTAAATTTCATTCTTTTAGATCTTGATGTGTCTTTTATAATAAACAGATTAATATCAACTTTAATCATCCATTTAACCCTTCCCCAAATCATTAATCGTCATGGATTAGAGTTTCTTAATCATTAATGCATTAAAGTTGATAACTTCCATTACTTTCTGAATTGCATGAAGAATTAGCTTCAAAATCTATTTTTAATGGGTTCCTTGCATTTTTATGAGTAAAGTTCATATTTTATACGCATCCATCCGAGTTACAAATAAAAAGATACGAATTTTGCAATATATACTTACTTGGGCTTATCACCAAACGCCACATCACCTCTTTCTATGCAACGCAGCTGCTTAGAAACATAACCGATTTACGATTCGGCCCTCGTGTAAGTTATTGGTTCTTTAACCCACAAAGGGGCAAAATGGTCCAATGCCCTCCGTCTTCTTTTTCCTCGCCCTCCCTAGTGCTGCCGTTGTAGTAAGGGTCAGGTGTGGCCATGTCGCTGCTTCCCGAACCTTGACGGCCACCAGGTGTGGTTCCCCTACCTCTGTCGTGCCTCTGCGCACATGGACATGCCCTTGGGTCATGACTAGGGTGGCCGTTTCAGGCCCGCTTGGTCTGCAACTTGCGTCCTACTTGCAGCCATCCAGTGGTTGTTGTGTCTGGTCTAGAGCAAAGAGATGACTGCCAAGCTTCCTTCCGGAGGTGTGGGAACATCGAGCTTCTAATAGGACCACTCCATGACCCTTGTTTTCTCCAGAGTGTCTCTACCCTCTCATGACTAGGGTTTGCACAAAAATAACAAGGAGAAGAGAGAGGGTTGTGTGGGATTATCTTAAACTCGAGCCAAAGGTGCTACCCCTTATATATGGGAGGGTATCAATGCCCTAAGATGACCATCTATGAGTTAACAAGTCCCTTCCCCATAGGAACCCAAGTTCCTTCATTAGGAAGCAAACTTCTCTCTCTTAACATCATCTAATAAAAAACATATTTACTGAATATTTAGGAATTTGAAAATCCTCTCTCTTATCCTCTTTATGCTTGACTTTTAACCCATTGGCACGAAATTATACTTTCTTATAGTAGAAAATACCTCTTTTTAACAATACCACAAAATTGATTAATTATGTATCACATTATCCTATTATTTTGTATTATTTGTATTTTCTCTTTCTTTTTCTCCATTGGGGCTCCTTGGACCCCAAGAAACTCTAATATTTTGAAATCTTTTTTAGTGGATACTCATTATCCTTCTAGATGCATCTATATCCATTATTTCTCATCATCTTATTCATTTCTTATTAAAATATCTCTTTCCGAGGATTTCTCTTTATCTCTCTTTTTATTTTCCTTTTTGGAATTCCTTCTAACATTAGAAACCTTATGGATACAAAAATCCACCAAATATGACTCAAACATACCTCTTTCCACTTATTTCCCATATTTTATCATTATCTCCAATTTCTTTCTTAATAAAGAAATATTTAATTGATCTTTTCTTTTCTTATTGCTTTATCTAGGAAACTTACTTCTTGGAACCCTAGGAACCAAAGAGGCATCAAATCCAACTTTGGATAATATTTCGTTGCCTTCTAGAGGTTTCTACATCTTTCTTTTCTCTTTTTTTTTGAAAGAAGTAGAGCTATTAGTTATTCATTCCACGCTCTACTGCGGACAAAATAGTTGGGATATCCACATGGCACCGGTGAAGGAACCAGTGGGGTACAGGAGAAGTGAAGCTAAAAGAGGTTTTACAGGACGCAACAAATTTTGACAAGCTGTCTGCAGGGGCATTGTGCTCACGGGGAACATGATGTATAATCTCCTCAGGTGAGTTTCCTAGAAGATTCCTAGCTTCCCTAGCGTAGGCCAGGAATTTTTGGGAGGGGTTTTTTAGATGTGATATTCCTTATGGCCACCGTGGAGTCTGAGAGGATATAGAAGGAATCCCAAGAATTGTCTTTGCATAACTGCGCTCCCAGCAAGATAGTAGCGATCTCACTCACCAGAGAGGAGGTGGATTGAATGGTTTGACAGACACCCAAGATGTGTGAGACGTCTACCTGAACAACATGGATACCGATAGCCGCATTATTCTGCCCAAGATGGTGAGAAGCATCGAGGAAGACATAGACTGACTTGGCAGTGATCCTTGTGGTGTTGAGGTACGCAGTTGTACGAGCTGTGGGGAGCTCCTTGGGAAGTTTGAGAATGGTCTCATCTCGGAATCGAATAAACTCCACCTTCTTGGTGACAGGTGTGATTTGGTTATGAAATCTGTAGATTCCGGTATGACCAGATATGCCAGCAGGCAACCACACGCAGGGTAGCGGATTCGACTGGCGTCGTGATGCATTGTCGGAGCCACTCATTAACAGGAAGAGCTTGATGGTCTTCGTTAGGAAGCAGCAGGTTCCACACACCCCGACTAGGCAGATAGTCACGAAGAGCATGGGTCATAGTATCCTGGCCATTATTGCAGATAGGGCAGTCCTCAGACACCTCCCAATGCCAATAAAGCCCATTATTGCAGATAGCCCATTATTTCTTTTCTCTATTTCTTATTCACTTATTTAATAATGGAATTTCCATTGTCTTTTCCTTGTTATTGGGCCCAATTGCCAATAAAGCCCACAAAACAACCAACAAGGCTATTGTAAACGAACTCCTTTTATTCAAAACAAATTATATCATTATTTGTTAGAATATCTTTAATAGGATAAATTACATTTCTCACCAAAAGAGCCCAAAAATTGGGGTTGTAACATCCTTCTCTTCTTATAGGAATTTTGACCCCAAAATTTCACCAGGCACCCAAAAAAACAGGATAAGCCTTTCATATGTCCATCATGGCTCCCATGTGGCCTCCCCCTTTCCATGGTGTTCCCAAGAACCCTCATCATCTTATAATCTTCCATCTGAGTTCTCTCTCACCTTGGTATATCGTACCCTCATAGGTGACTTAGGACATTTCAGCCTCTCATATAGCTAAATAGGTTCATGGCTCAGCATATGGCTTGGGTACCTCACATAGTGCTCTAGATCAGACTCATGTAACACATCACGTTATCTTGAGGGGTAAGGATAAACATAACCATCTCTACCAATCCATCTCAAATGGACTCATGCAGCCGAGATTCAGCTCTCTTAGCTATAACTTAGAGGGGTCAGATCTTCTTATCACATACTCTCCCACAATGAACTGCATGTCAGTCTACTTTGCATCAGCTAATGACTCATGTCCCCCCTGGGCTCTCTTTTAGCAATTGCACGATCAAAGTGACTTCCTCTGCGCACACTGTAGTCCTTTTCTAACCTTTGTGAGGTCCCTTCACCAACATTATCTTAATGAAGTGGTGACCAACACAAACTCCCTTACAAAGCTTCTTTACATCCCGATACTAGCTATGGTGGTTATCATCACATCTAACATAGGACAAGAACTGTTTCCATGTATCACCATGAAAAAGCACATGTGCTCTTATCAGACCCTCTAGTCTGGATTATACTAATCATTAGTTAGGGGTGATAAACTGTACTAGCATCAAGTTCTTCATGTATCTACTTCCACTGCATGGAAGTGGATCCTTAGGTTATACTCAAGAACTTTTGAACTCGCATCATGGTGTAGTTGGACCATCTCTTTCTCATATGTAGTTCAACCGGATCTGTACCTTGACGATATTATTTCTTTCTCATGTCATCTAGGTTAGGCGATCTACCATAACCCATATTGCATCTTGACCTTCCTTGGTCTAGGGGAGACTTACCACAACATCCATAGTGATGAACTCCCATTCCCTCTTAGGGACTCTTTATCCTCTATATCAACTCAGTGGGTTACTAGTGTTCGTCCTTCACCTCCTGGCTTGCATGGCAACAAGCCACATTCAACTTCATCTTAAGAATCCTAAGTACTATTATCACTTACTATCTCATAGTACTACAGTGTATGGTGATCTTAGAATCATGATCTCCTGTATGTCATGATTCCTCAATATTGATTCCTCAGAAACCCTAAACCACTCTAATCGGGGTTTCATCACCTGTTTTTCCAGAGAAGTGCATCTCAGGCTCTACCATCATCCTTTTCTTGCATCAAGGCCTAGGCTAGCTAACGAAACAACCACTAACTTGATCAATAGATATCGTTACATCTGAGTGTTAGCCAAACTTATCTCTTTTTCAAACTTTAGGCTAACGAAACAACCTCTTCTAGCCTCTAGCTAAACTAGGCAGCTGCATCTCAACCACAACATCTATTACCACCTCACATCTTATGTGTATAGTAATGTTGAAGACATATACCTCCATGTATTCCACTTATCATCTCATCTCATACTTTAGGTCTATCTTAAACAAGGAACTTAGAGCTCATCTTCTTGGTTATCTAGCTCAACCTTGTATATCACATAACTCATGATAAAAACATCCTCACAAGATGACTACCTTAGTATTGTTGGTGTTTGTGCAACATCCACACATCTTACACTCTATAAGGGTACATTATTATCTCCATCCTCATGCATCATAGCAACATTTCCACTCACATTATCTTTATCCTTGGTGTATGTCTTGTGTACTATTCTATCTCTCACTCCCATAACAAGAGGAAATAAGCATTTGGTTGCAGTCCAAATACAGAGTTCTTCCCATTCCAAGAGTAGAGATAGTACGTCTCATATTTCTAGTACACCTAAAAATCTAAATTGAAACGTGCCTCACATGCATCTACATCAGAACATCTCAATATCCAGGTTACTTCCATGAAAAACTAGTCTCGAACCCACTTGGGTCCACACACCATCCTTGGTCATCTCCTCTAGGTCTGTAGGGTGCCGACACTTTTGGGGTCATCCCTCTTCCCTTATGCATCCATAGAGCGCCCTCCTCATCTATCCTTTGGGTCCCATGAGTTCATGAAGGTGATCAATCTCCTAACCCATGGCCCTCAGACAATGATAGTTGTTACCTCCCGACCCTATGGTCATGTGCAACTAGGGAATTAGGAAACTCCTACTTCCATCGGTCTTATCCCTAACTGACCTTAGGATAGACTTAGGATTCTAACATAGTACATGTCCAACTTAGAACCTTACCCAAGTCTCCATCATCTCTTTCTAAATTTAGGGTCTGACTCACATCCTTTCATAGGGGTCATGGTGACCTGCCTACCTTGGTCAGGCCCCATACCGGTTACCTCCATGGTAACACATCCACATTCACTTAGAGATGGTTATGGGTCTACATTTTCATTTTCATACTATGTACTTTTCACTTAGTTTCTCAAGATCCTATGAGACCTGTTTAAGTTACTTCAAAACCAATAGAAACTGGTATACACCCTACAAAAGGGTCCCTCTCCCAGGATGGGAGGAAACTATATCTTGATAACAAAGGTTATAAACATCCTTATGTCTAGGGTTTACATCCACATGAGCATGCTTAGCCCTAGCAATCTACTAAGGCACAAGCAGACCACCTACTAAACCATGCTAGGTCATACTTGTTCTCATTCCTCAAAATTGAACCAAGATCACACCTACCCATGTCACCAACTTTGATGTGAGGGGTTCATCAAACATACCTTAAACTTAAAGGGTTTCCCTTTCCTCTAAACATGAGGAGTGCCATGCTCGAAACTCAAGTTTCATCAGGAGCATCAGGAACACTACTTCCCCTCTTACATCTAGGAACCCTAGGTTCACCTTTCGGATGTCCAACTTGACGAGCCTCAAACGTGAGTCCAAGAAATGAATCATGTCTAGGTTATCGGACTATAGAAATTTATAATACCCGAATGTTTAAGACACCTACAACTAGCAGAGGGTCGAAGTAGTTTGGGGTCAAACACAGGGATAGGAAGAATGACACTTCAGAACTTGAGTTTCACTTTCCTAAGCACATTAAATAGGTAAAAGGATAGGTTTGGTTGTAACAAGAAAGCACCATAAAGAAATTAAACTAAAAGGCTATCTCCAACTGGAGTTACTAGAAAGATTATGATTTTAGGGTTTGGCAATTTTTATAGAGGTTTTAAATAACAGAATCTAAGGGGATAAAAGTGTCGTTGAGGTAAAGCACGAAGGAAGAAAACTTAGGTAAAACAAGCAGCAATGAAAGACATCCTGCAGCCTCTTCTCTCAAAGAAGGTACCTCTAACTATGCACCATTTCCCTCGCTCAAGGGCAGTGGTCGTAGATTAGAGTGGTAAGGTTAACCGAAGCAGCCCTGAACCTAGGTACTCACGTACACCCGGATCAGACCAAACTCTAGAGTTGAGAAACACGATTCGATAGCTAGTCAAAAGTGTGATCCAAAAGAAGAAAGTAGAGTTTAGAAGCTATAAAGAAATCATCCCACAAAAAGGAACCGTACACAGAACAACAAGAGATAAACTTCACATATTCCAATAATCTTTAGGAGAGTAAAAAGGTTTAGTTACAAAACATAGGGAAATGAAAGTAAAATGCAGTAAAAAAAGGGGAAGATGAGCATCGATCTGCTTGATTTAGGAGGTCGACATACAGCAGCAGACCCCTAAGGGACTGCTAACCTGGTACTGGGCAGGAGCTCCACTCGATACACCCGTGTCGGGAAGCCGGCCCTCTCGGGTGACATACCGCAACGGTTAGTCTGTATCGGGTTCAATATTGTGTCAGGTTAGGAATCACTTAGGTTCTTTGGTTCCTTGAATCGGGTATAGAGGGGCGAGCTATCTCGGGTTGAGGCCCATCTAGGGACTTGACAGGGGAGGCCTTCCTGGTCGTATCATGCTGATGCGGCTAACGCGACATGTTCTAAGTGAACTCCTCCTGCCCCTCTCGGGTTGGGGATGTTCTCATCTAGTATCGCCTGAAACGTCTTGGAATGCGTCACACTAGCTCTTGATGCCTTTCCGGAGTTAGCTCTTGTGGGATTCTGGCCCATCCCATCAGAGTCATGTAGCTACTATTTATAGAAAGAAACTGGTAGAGGTTGCGATTCTCATGGGGCCACGTGTCCTTTGTCGGCTCCGTTTTTGTGGCTTTAGGGGAGGATCAATGGGTATGTCTTCCGACACGGCTGCGGCGCGTGTCGGGTTGTGTGCAAATTGCTCGATTGTGTCGGGTAATGACCCTGGCAGGCAGCTGCTCTGATGAGTGGCTTCATCACACGATAGACTCTATCGGGGTGAGTCATGGTGAGCAAAGCTCCTTGTCAGGTAGATGGCATATCGCTCATCAGGGCCCCTCCCGCGACAGGCCCGTGTCGGGTTGTTGCCATGACGGGAAGCGACCGTGATGGGTAAGTGGGCATGTCGTGTGGCCAGTAAAGGGCCGGTTCAGGTGCTCATTGTAAGTGGGTTGGGACGAGCCTTTTTCCTGAATTTGGGTGGAAAAGTGAGGGAAAACTTTGAAAAAGATGCGAAAAGAGTTAGGAGCATAGTGTGGGTTATTCTTATGCAAAAATAGGATAAAATACAGAGAAAAACAGTTTATAAGGTAGGTTTGACAAAGAAATATGAGCCATAAATAGACATAAAATGGGTGTTATTGTAACGACCCCGCCTCCCGGTAACCCCCAATTAAGGGAGACCCGAAGGTCAGAGCCATTAATCAATTTATAGGATCAAAGGTTCAACATATAATCAACAATAATTATAAAATTCTACTAACTAAACTGGAATTGGGTACAAAAATTAAAACTTTTACTTACCTTTATAAAACTTGGAAATCTAACCATCCACAGCTTGAAATACTCTATCTAATACTCCTTGCACTTTATTTCTTAATTTCACGATGTGCCACTTTACTATTTGTGTTGTTCAGGATATTACCTAAAACACCGACAAACAAAAGATCGATCAACAATTACTGGTATGTGGAGGCAACCAAAATTTCACAATTAAGTCTAACAATGTAAGTATTGCAATCAAATTAATTAACAAGTCAATTTACATTTTCCATGTGACAATCCCCACCGCTTTTTCCCTAACCCTGGATTTGACTTAAGGCCACCTTCTCAATCCTGAGCTTGGTTCCTGGGAGTCACCTCGCATGATGCTCCTTAGTCTTGCCTCATCAATCACCTTCTCATGCCCGAGCTTGGTGTCTAGGGTCACCTCTCATGGTGCCCATTGGTCTACCCTCCTGAGACTGACTTTTATGGCATCTTCCATCAGGGTGGCATGTAGGTGTAGGATTTACACATTTATATTAAATGGTGATAGTCATAGTCACTTTATAATTGCAATATGAACATCCAAACAGTTTAGTTGAATTCAATGTGATTAAACATCTGGGAATCCATCGGGAAACTAAAGCACTTATTCATAATTAACCACATACCTGTTAAGCAGATTTGAATGCAGAAATAACCAATCAACCAAGATTCAAGCAAGCGCACACACAATTATTCCTGAAAAAGGTATCCAATTTCTTTATCATTAAATTCATCATCTTGATCCATTCATCCTAGTTGTTCCCTAGGTTATTTCCGGCCCTTTTTAGGGTTTTCACCATAATTAGGGTTTTATTAGGGTTTTTGCCTCCATAACGCTTTAAATGCTCTCTTAGTTCATAAACCCTAATTTCAACATCATAAGCCCAATTAAAGTCGATTATTTCTCTTTTATACCAAAACTACCTTCTTTATCCTTTTAAGTTATTTCAAGGTCATTAGACTCAATTATCACTTTTAGTTTCTTTCAGATTAACACCTCATTATTCATGATGGTCTAATTCCCATATGAACTCTATTTATTATTAATTCTACCTTGATTTAATCGAAAACCCTAATTTCTATATTAAGGTTATTTATCCACAAATTAGGGGCTTTAATGCTCAAAATAGCATTCCAACTTTAACCATGAAATTAATCAATTAAAGCCAATAATAGTCGAATTAATCAACATTAGGGTTTCAAGACCCATTAAAGTATATTCATGCATATACAACTCCAAATTAACCAATTATATGCAAAAGTTCATCCCTTTTATTCCTAATGTTCCTTTTTATCATTAACATTCTAAGATCAACTTTAATCATCTATTAAACCCTACTAATCGCTTTAATCATATCAAAATAGGGTTCTTTAAACATTAATACATTAAAGTTGATATCTTCCATTACTTTTCGAATTACATAAGGAATCATGATTCATTTATATTTTATTTAGATTCCTCTCGATTTTCTTACAACTTTCATGTATTACGCGCATCTATTCGAGCTACGGTTGAGGAGATACGAATTTAATAAGAATCACTTACTCGGGACCAGTAGGGAAGTGCCACGTCATCAACCCATGCAATCTTGGCGCAGCCGCTTTCTTTGGAAACATAACACATTTACTGATGTACCCCCGTGTAATTCACTTCTTCTTCATCCCGTGGAGGGGCAAAATCATCCACGACCCCAAGGGTCGTCTTCCTCCTCCAGTTCGCCCTAGCGGCCGCCCACATCAGCCATGCGCGGGCTGGTTCTCCCTCCATGGTCCACGGAATTCGATGAAATTTGTTGCCCTGGCTGCGCCGCCCTCTTGCACTCCCGATCATGGCCAATATGGTCGTTCTTCATGCATGATCTCTCCATGGTTGCAGCCGCAATGCGACCGTTTCTGCAGATCTTCGAATGGTGCAGCACGAAGACCAGGGCAAAGTTAGCTTGCCCACTAGTCAAGTGTTGTCGTGGGAGTATCTCGCACCCATCGAGACTGATTAACAACTCCTCATGGCACCAGGGTCGTGCTTCCCTTCATGATTAGGGTTGATGATCAAAAACAAAAGAAAAGAGAGAGAGGAGAGTGTGTGGATCTCTTTGATCTTGGCCAAGGGCTCCACCCCTTATATAGGGGTGGGCAACCACGCCTCAAAACGTTCTTTCAAGGGGAAATAAGTCCCTTCCCTACTAGGAAACACTTTCCATCATTGAGAAACAAGTTTCTCTCTCTTAGAAGTCCTCATTATCCTTTTGATACTTTTCTTTTTCTTTAAACACTAAGATTTTGAAAATTACTTCCTTCCTATTCTTTGTACTTGTCTTTTAATGTATTGGCACGAAATTATGCTTTCCCTTTTTAATAGAAAATACTTTCCTTTTTCAATGCCACCAAAAATGAGTAATAATGTATTATATTACTTTCTCATTTTGCTTTATTGGTATTTTCTCTTTCCTCTTTCTTCATTTGGGCTCCTTGAACCCCAAGAAATTCCAAGATCTCGAAATTCCTTCATAAGGATACTTATTATCCTTCTAGATGCATCTAAACGCATTATTCTTCATTATCATGTGTATTTCTTATTAAAATATTTCTTTTTGAGGATTTCTCTTTTATTTTCCTCATTAGTATTCCTTTTATCATTAGGAATCCATGGGATACGAAATTCCACTAAGGATTACCCAATTATACCTCTTTTCACATATTTTCCACATTTCATCAATGTTTTCAATTTCTTTATTAACAAGGAAATACTTAATTGATATTTTCTTTTCTTATTGCTTTCTTTTTGCAACTTTGGGCTCCTTAGAACCCAAGGAATCTAAGAGGCACGAAATCCTATTTGGATTTGCTTTCTAGAGGTTTCCACACCTTTCTTATCTCAAATTCTCATTTATTCATTAATTAATCGAATATCCTTGTTATTGGGCCCAATAGCCAATAAAGCCCACAAATCAAACAACAAGGCTATTTTAAACGAAATCCATTTATTCACAAAAAATTATATCATTATTTGTCCAAATATCTTTAATATGAGAAATTACCTTTCTTGCCAAGGGAACCCAAAATTTGGGGTTGTAACATCCTTCCTCTCTTATAAGAATTTTGTCCTCAAAATTCCATCAAGCAAACAAACAAACATGATAAGTCGTCTTATGTCCATCAGGGCTCCCATGTGGCCTCACCCTTTCCATGGTGTTTCCCAAGAACCTTCATTATCTCATTTTCTTCCATCTGAGTTCTTTCTTACCTTGGTATATCATACCCTATTAGGTGACTCAAGACATTTCAGTCTCTCAAAAGCTGAATAGGTTCAAGACTCAACACATGGCTTGGGTACCTCACATAGTGCTCTAGATCGGACTTATGCAACACATCATTTTATCCCGAGGGGTAAGGTTAAACACAACCATCTCCACCAATCCATCTCAAAAGGACCCATATATCGGGTACTCAGCTTTCTCAGCTGTAGCATAGAGGGGCCGGATTTTCACATCACATATTCTCCCACTGTGAACTGCATATCAGTCTGATTTGCATCAGTTTGTGACTCATGTCACCACGGGCTCTTTCTCAGCCATAGCATGATCAAAGTGACTTCATCTGCACACACTTGTGGTTCTTTTCTGACCTTCGAGAGGCCTCCTTCACCAAAATCATCATAATGAAGTGGTGACCGACACAACCTCCCTATAGAACTTCTTGCATCCCGATAAAGGCTATGGTGGTTAACATCAAATCTTAAGAACTGTCTCTATGTATCACCCTAAATGAGCACACATGCTCTCATCAGACCCTCTAGTCCGGATCATACTGTACATTAGTATGGGGTGATAAATTGTACAAACACTGAGCTCTTCGTGTATCGACTTCCACCTCATGGAAGTGAACCTTTAGGTCACATCAAGAACCTTTGAATTCACATCATGGTGTAGTTGAACCATCTCTTTTCATATGTAGTTCAACCAGATCTGTCCCTTGACAGAACTCTTCCTTTCTCATGTCATCTAGGTAAGGCGATCTACCATAACCCATATTGTATCTTGACCTTCTTGTCCTAGGAGAGACTCACAACATCCATAGTTAAGATCTCCCATTCCCTCTCGGGAACTTTTTATACTTTATATCCATGCACTGGGTTAATGGTGTTCGTCCTTCACTTCCTGGCTTGCATGGCCACATGCTACATGCAACTTTGTTTTAAGCATCCAGAATGCTACCATCACTTACCATCTTTGTAGTACCAAGGTATATCATGTCCTCCTATATGATTCCTCAAGCTTGATACCTCGGAAACCCTAAACCACTCTCAAAAGGGTTTTATTACCTTCCTATCCAAAGAAGTGTATCTGAGGTTCTATCACCATCCTTTCACTACATCAAGGACTAAACTGGCTACCCAAACAACCATTAACTTGGTCAACATATCTTATTACATCCGAGTGTTAGCCAAAACACATCTTCTTTCCAAACATAGGGTTATTCGAACAGCCTCAACTTCTTCTAGCTTCCATCTTAACTAGGTAGCTATATCTCAACCAGAGCATTCATTACCACTTCTTATCCTTAGGTGTTAGGTAACATTCACCTCCATGTATTATACTTATTGTCTCATCTCAAACTGTAAGTTTGTCTTCAACAAGAAACTCTAAGCTCATCCTCATGTTGATCAAACTCAACTTTGCATAACTTGCAAATTCCACATAGCTCATGATAAAACATCCTCACAAGATGATCTCCTTAATACTCTTAGTGTTTGTAAACCATCAATGTATCATTCACTCCACCAGGGAATGTTATCATCTCTATCCTCATTCCTTGTAGCAACGTTCCAACTCACATCATCTTTTATCCTTAGTGTATGGCATGCGTACGATCCTATCTCTCACTCCCATAACAAGAGGAAATAAGCATTTGGCTACAGTCCAAATACAGAGTTCCTCCTGTCCCAGGAATAGAGATGGTACAACCCACCTTGCCAGTACACTTTCAAATCTAAGTTGAAACGTGCCACATATGTCTCTTCATCACAACCATCATGATATCAAAATTACTTCCATGGAAAACTGATCTCGAACTTACTTGGTCCAAGCACAAGCCTTAGTCATCTCCTCTAGGTCTATAGGGTGCCGACACTTTTGGGGTCATCCCTTTTCCCTGATGCATCCAGAGAGTGCCCTACTCATCCGCCCTTTGGGTCCCATGAGTCCATGAAGGTGATCAATCTTCTAACCCATGGCCCTCAGACAATTATATCGGTTACATCCCGACCCTATGGTCATGTGGAACTAGGGAATTAGGCAACTTCGTCTTTCATCGGTCTTATCCTTACTTGACCCTTGGATAGACTTAGGATTCTATTATTGTACATGTTCAACATAGAACCTTACCTAAACATTCCTCATCTCTCTTCTTGCATTCATGGGCTGATTTTCATCCTTTCATAAGGGTCATGGCGTCCTGCCTACCTTGGTCGAGCCCCATACCGATTACCTCCATGGTAACACATCCACATGCACATAGAGATGGTTATCTATGGGTCTATAGGTTCATTCTCATGCCATGTACTCTTCACTTAGCTTCTCAAGATCCTACGAAACCTCCTTAGGTTACCCCAAAACTAACCAAACTGGTAAACTCCCTACCAAAGGGTCGCTCTCCCAGGATGGGAGGAAACTACACCTTTAAAACCAAGGTCACAAGCATCCTTAGGGTTTACATCCATATGAGCATGCTTAAACCATCAACTACTAAGGCACAAGCGTACCTACAAAACCATGCTAGGTCGCACTTATTCTCATCCTCAACATTACATCAACTTAGTTGTGAGGGGTTCATCAAACATACCGTTAACGTAAGGGATTTTCTTTACCTCTACACATGAGGAGTACCATGCTCAAAACTATAGACTCAAATCTCATCATGAGCATTGGATGCACTGCTTCCTCTCTTACGCCTAGGAACCCTAGGTTCACTTTTGGGTATCCTACTACATACTCAACCTCTTAACCATGAATCAAGCATGTCCAAGGTACGTCATGTACTTCCATGATCTTTGTACTCGAGAAACTCTTCGGAGTTGAGTCCTCTTCCATGGAAACCAACTAGGTATAAAGCCTCACAACTGGTTGCTTAAACCTCCTCAGGGTCTAAAGCACTCTTTATCTCATCTAGCAGGTAACCACTTATACCATGGGTATTAGAAGCATCATCCTCTTTCTAGGGATTGGTTCCTTTAAAGGCAACCAAGATATCATCAACCTCCAGGGATCAAGCATAAGGCAACCACTATCATCCACGTAGGTCGCATCATCCTCAACTCCCTACTATTCCTCAAGTTTGGGGTTTTAGACTTCCAACCTCCTTGTTGGGGTCCTGCTTCCTCTCTCTAGAGCTAAAACCACCTCCAACCATACCTACTAGAGGTCCCTTTTCCATGAAGGCTCATGATCTCAAGCAAACCCCTATGTGGTTGAAGCCTATTCTCAACTAATGTTTGGCTCAAGATTATTCATATCTCTTTATGCTTATCTCATAAGCCATCCATCATGTCCTTCTGGCCTTAGTTTTAACCTACTGTTCACATTACTGATGTACTCAGGGTGCAAGCTATATCCTACTTGCAACAACCCATAAGGTTTATATAGGTTCATCTCTAACCTTATCCAGGAAGGAGCTATCCTTTGCTCAAACATGCACGATCCTTCTCAGGGTTGGGGTGCCAAAGGTGCTAGGCCATCTAACCTCTCATGGCTCATATGGCAAACCAAACATCTGGTCAACCATGACATCTAACGCATCATGTCATCTCTCTCTCTAATCTTCACTTAGGGTTAGGGTTAACATCATCCTCAAAGGATGTACTAGGTCTCTACTTTTAATGGAGGTCTCTACCTCCAAGACGAACTCTCTCTACACATCCTCTTGACAAGGAGGTCTATCCTCAGGTCTCTCCTGAAGGCAATGACAACTCATGTCATAAGACCTAAGCATGTATCTATTCCTTTACTCTATTAAGCTTATGTCCATGACATCTTATTTACATGCTTTTTTATTAATTTGGTGGAGGATTCCTTAGACCTTATTAACTTTACCCATGCCTCAAGAGGGTGAGGAGAAGAGAGAAAACCCTAATCCTTAAGGTCCTTAATAGAATTTGAGTCGAGAAGGGATGAACAAGATGAGAGATTCCTAAAGGTATATTATTTCGATTCATACCCTAAGACTTTGGCCAGGCAGTCACACAATCCGAGAGTCCTCGTATTCTGACTAGAGGTGCAGAGGAAAATCTTGCCAGCCCCCGGAAGTGATCCTTTTCTAGACACCTTAGTCTTTCGGGTACTCCTCTAATAACTCCCTCAGTTCTATGGAATTTATAAAATTTAATAATTATTGATGATTACATGGAGAACCTACGCTCTGATACCAATTGTAACGACCCCTCCTCCCGATAACCCCCAATTAAGGGAGACCCAAAGGTCAGAGTCATTAATCAATTTACAGGATCAAAGGTTCAACATATAATCAACAATAATTATAAAATTCTACTAACTAAACTGGAATTGGGTACAAAAATTAAAACTTTTACTTACCTTTATAAAACTTGGAAATCTAACCATCCACAGCTTGAAATACTCTATCTAATCCTCCTTGCACTTTATTTCTTAATTTCACGATGTGCCACTTTACTGTATGTGTTGTTCAGGATATTACCTAAAACGCGGACAAACAAAACATCGATCAGCAATTGCTGGTATGTGGAGGCAACCGAAATTTCACAATTAAGTCTAACAATTTAAGTATTGCAATCAAAGTAATTAACAAGTCAATTTACATTTTCCATGTGACAATCCTCACCACTTTTTCCCTAACCCTGGATTTGACTTAAGGCCACCTTCTCAATCCCGAGCTTGGTGCCTAGGAGTCACCTCTCATGGTGCTCCTTAGTCTTGCCTCATCAATCACCTTCTGATTCCCGAGCTTGGTGTCTAGGGTCACCTCTCATGGTGCCCATTGGTCTACCCTCCTGGGCCTAACTTTTATGGCATCTTCCATCAGGGTGGCATGTAGGTGTAGGATTTACATATTTATATTAAATGGTGATAGTCATAGTCACTTTATAATTGCAATATGAACATCCAAATAGTTTAGTTGCATTCAATGTGATTAAACATCTGAGAATCCATCGGGAAACTAAAGCGGTTATTCATAATTAACCACATACCTGTTAAGTAGATTTGAATGCAGAAATAACCAATCAACCAAGATTCAAGCAAGCGCACACACAATTATTACTGAAAAAGGCATCCAATTTCTTTATCATTAAATTCATCATCTTGATCCATTCATCCTAGTTGTTGCCTAGGTTATTTCCCCCCCTTTTTAGGGTTTTCACCATAATTATGGTTTTATTAGGGCTTTTGCCTCCATAACGCTTTAAATGCTCTCTTAGTTCATAAACCCTAATTTCAACATCATAAGCCCAATTAAAGTCGATTATTTTCTTTTATACCAAAACTACCTTCTTTATCATTTTAAGTTATTTCAAGGTCATTAGACTCAATTATCACCTTTAGTTTCTTTTAGATTAACAACTCATTATTCATGATGGTTTAATTCCCATATGAACTCTATTTATTATTAATTCTACCTTGATTTAATCGAAAACCCTAATTTCTATATGAAGGTTATTTATCCACAAATTAGGGGCTTTAATGCTCAAAATAGCATACTCCAACTTTAACCATGAAATTAATCAATTAAATCCATTAATAGTCGAATTAATCAACATTAGGGTTTCAAGACCCATTAAAGTATATTCATGCATATAAAACTCAAAATTAACCAATTATATGCAAAGTTCATCCCTTTTCTTCCTAATGTTCCTTTTTATCATTAATAGGCTAAGATCAACTTTAATCATCTATTAAACCCTACTAATCGCTTTAATCATATCAAAATAGGGTTCTTTAAACATTAATACATTAAAGTTGATATCTTCCATTACTTTTCGAATTGCATAAGGAATCAGGATTCATTAATATTTTATTTATATTCCTCTCGATTTTCTGAGCAACTTTCATGTATTAAGCGCATCTATCCGAGCTACGGTTGAGGAGATACGAATTTAATAAGAATCACTTACTCGGGACCAACAGGGAAGTGCCACGTCATCAACCCATGCAATCTTGGCGCGACCGCTTTCATTGGAAACATAACGCATTTACTGATGTACCCCCATGTAAGTCGCTTCTTCTTCAGCCCGCGGAGGGGCAAAATCATCCACAACCCCAAGGGTCGTCTTCCTCCTCCAGTTCGCCCTAGCGGCTGCCCACAACAGCCTTGAACGGGCCGGTTCTCCCTCCATGGTCCACGAAATTCGATGAAATTTGTTTCCCTGGCTGTGCCGCCCTCTTGCGCTCCCGATCATGGCCAATATGTCCATTCTTCATGAATGATCGCTCCATGGTTGCAGCCGCAATGCGACCGTTTCTGCAGATCTTCAGACGGTGCAGCGCGAAGACCAGGGCAAAGTTAGCTTGCCCACTAGTCAAGTGTTGTCGTGGGAGTATCTCGCACCCATCGAGACTGTTTAACAGCTCCTCATGGCACCAGGGTCGTGCTTCCCTTCATGATTAGGGTTGATGGTCAAAAATAAAAGAAAAGAGAGAGAGGAGAGTGCGTGGATTTCTTTGATCTCGGCCAAGGGCTCCAACCCTTATATAGGGGTGGGCAACCACGCCTCAAAATGTTGTTTCAAGGGGAAACAAGTCCCTTCCCTACTAGGAAACACTTTCCATCATTGAGAAACAAGTTTCTCTCTCTTAGAAGTCCTCATTATCCTTTTGATACTTTTCTTTTTCTTTAAACACTAAGATTTCGAAAATTAATTCCTTCCTATTCTTTGTACTTGTCTTTTAATGTATTGGCACGAAATTATGCTTTCCCTTTTTAATAGAAAATACTTTCCTTTTTCAATGCCACCAAAAATTAGTAATAATGTATTATATTACTTTCTCATTTTGCTTTATTGGTATTTTCTCTTTCCTCTTTCTTCATTGGGGCTCCTTGACCCCAAGAAATTCCAAGATCTCGAAATTCCTTCATAAGGATACTTATTATCCTTCTAGATGCATCTAAACGCATTATTCTTCATTATCATGTGTATTTCTTATTAAAATATTTATTTTTGAGGATTTCTCTTTTATTTTCCTCATTAGTATTCCTTTTATCATTAGGAATCCTTGGGATACGAAATTCCACTAAGGATTACCCAATTATACCTCTTTTCACATATTTTCCACATTTCATCAATGTTTTCAATTTCTTTATTAACAAGGAAATACTTAATTGATATTTTCTTTTCTTATTGCTTTCTTTTTGCAACTTTGGGCTCCTTGGAACCCAAGGAATCTAAGAGGCACGAAATCCTATTTGGATTTTCCTTCTAGAGGTTTCCACACCTTTCTTATTTCAAATTCTCATTTATTCATTAATTAATCGAATATCCTTGTTATTGGGCCCAATAGCCAATAAAGCCCGCAAATCAAACAACAAGGCTATTTTAAACGAAATGCATTTATTCAAAACAAATTATATTATTATTTGTCCAAATATCTTTAATATGAGAAATTACATTTCTTGCCAAGGGAACCCAAAATTTGGGGTTGTAACAGTTATCAACTCCCCCAAACTTAGCATTTTGATTGTCCTCAATCAATTTGTATTTTAAAACTTTGTTTTGCAATACTTCTTCGTAACTCGACATAGTCTTTAGACAAGGGATTTGAGAAAGTTTTTGAGACGGTCTTCAGGAGAAATACGTCTGGCTATGAACAACGAACTTTATTATTTTTCTGCCTTATTTAAGTAAAAAAAATTCTCTTCAGCTTCAGCGAGACTTTGGTGCATGATTTCTGATGCGATGATTTTTAGTCGCATTTATAGACTTGTTTTACTTGTGTTTTATGCATTTATTGGTCATTTTGGTGGTTAATATTGCATAATTCACTTACTTTAGTCTATGATCCTTTAAAGTGTCAAGTCTCTCTTATTTTATTGTTTTGAGCATAAATGATTACAATAATAGGTTTTATCTCGGCTGATGTGGTTTTTTTTTTGCAATTTTAGGAAAAATGCATATTTGTTGTTGTCGATACCATCGACGACATTCGATACTATCGATATGGCCATAGGCAGGCAGCCGCAAGGAGCAGCGCAGAGTCGATACCATCGACAGGGAAGTCGATGGTAGCGAGTTACCATCAGGTTGCCAGTGACCAGCCAGTCGATACTATCGACCCCGAAGTCGATACTATCGACACGTATAGCTTCAACGACGGAAAAGAGATAAAATCGACGCCTAAGGGTGTTGATACCATCAACCCGAGTCGATGGTATCGAGCCAGCATCAGGGGCAATGATAGAAAAGAAAGAAGGCTTGCCGATATCGCGAGGGGTCGATACCATCGATCCGCGTTGATGGTATCGACACTGTCAGATTAAAGTTTGTTTCAGATCGACTCTAATCCAACGGTGGTGATATTTTTGCAACCTAACTCGGTGATTATACCTAATGACGGTGGCCAAGAGTAGGGTATCATGTAATTAGCCGTTGCACACATCCTGAGAAGGTGTGCAGAGAAGAACGGAGCCCAGAAGCACGCCCCAGCCGTTCCGAAAGCCAAAGAAGACGTTTTCCACCGCCGAAAGGTTGTAGATCGCACATTCTACGCCAAGGAGCGATTGGATCTTCTCCGTTCAGTGGTTTCATCACTTATTCACATTTTTCTCCATGTTTCCCCTTTCTTCAACCATGTCTTGCTCTAAGATGAACATGCGGGGCTAATCCCCTTTATCTTTAGGACTGGGAGTAGCCCGGGGAAGCATTGTATGATGTTTTTATCATAGTAATTCATCATTTGTCTCTTAAATCGGTGGTATGATTTCGTTTTCTCAATTATATTATTATGCTTGATCACCATAATGATAATCAAATGCCTTTAATTACTTTGAAAGAAGAATTAACGGTTGAAAAGAGAGGAAATTCACATTAATTAACAAATCCCTTGAACAAGGTGATGTATGGTTAATGGTGGAAACCCAGAGGTCGATTCTAATGCACCTAGTTTAGGGTATAGGTTACTACGATGGTGGAACCAACCTAGACTTAGGTAGTGAATTGTACCACAACAGTGGACAATTCTGACTACAGTCCACTACCCAGATTGAGAGATGAACATGTTTAACTATGTGGAAATTCATACAATGAAAACCCGCGGTGAAACCACAATCCTAAAGATATTCATTTGAATTGATTAAACTAAACACTTAATCGATTGTTTTGTTTTATTTTATTTTCTTTTATATCACAACAAATCTCATAACCTTTTTATTGGTCTAGATGATTGCGAGTAGTTAGTAGTAGTCTACTGATAATTTAGTGTCCCTGAGTTCGACTCAGGCCTCACAAGGGCCTATACTACATTGATGCGTGCACTTGCGTTATACGCACGGTAGAATCATGTCAAGTTTTTTGCGCCATTGTCGGGGACGCGACAATTGTCGTCACCACGAGTGCTGCAAGCAGCCACTCTAGGCCACAATTTTATTTTATTTTTTTATGATCATTTTTTAAATTCATAGTTTATCATTCATATTTAGAAATCGTCTAGCACGATACTGAACCTAAATTATTATTTTGCAGGTATTGGTGCATGGTGAGGATGCGTAGCACGAACTACACACAACAATCACCAGAGATTCCACTGCTAGGTACAGACGACGAGCAGAACTATATTCAAGACCAATCAGAAGAAATAGATTCCGACTCAGAACAAGAAGCCATGGAAGAAGAGCAGACAATATGGGAGAAGATCAAGGCATCTTTTGCATCTGCATCTAAAGGGCTAATTAAGAGGCAGGCTATTAACATTCCCAATTATAAGATCGATCCAAGCCTAATAAATTTAGTCAAATCAAATGCATTTCACGGGCTCAAAAATGAAGACCTGGTGACTCACATTAGCCAGTTTGTGGAGAACTGTGACATGATCAAGATAGACAGGTTTCCACAGGAGACATTGTACTTGAAGCTGTTCCCCATCTCTCTGGCGGGAAATGCACGAGAATGGCTACATAATCTTGATGATGAGTATGTGGAATCGTGGGATCATATGGTCGAGGTGTTCTTCGAGAGGTTCTTTCCGCCCGAGAAGACCAACAATTTGGTCTGGAAGATCCATAATTTCAGAAAGAAGGCATGGGAGACTTACTCTGAGACCTGGGAAAGGTTTCAGATCATGCTAAGGAGGTGCCCGCATCATGGGCTTGACAAGGAGAAGCAGGTTAAAATCTTCTATTTTTCTCTTTCCGAGCATGATAGAAGCAACTTAGATTCTGTGGGTTCAGATTTCTTCTTAAACAACACAAGCACGAGGTGTTGGGAAATTTTGAAGAACATGGATAAGAAGCAATTTTGGGGCGATAGAGACGCCGTAGATAATGTTCGGGCTGTAGGTTAGTCAAAGGCCATCAAAGAGCTAAATTTGAAGATGGACCTTCTCGCCAAGAAACTACTTGCAAAAGAAGATGCAGAATCTGAGGATGAAGCTCAAGTGAAATTTATGCACCAACAGTAGGGGTACAGAAACAACGACTATTCATGGAGGAAAGATAAGAAATTCTCCTGGAAGGATCCAAATAATTTCTTACAAGACCCTGAAGCAAAACCCCAACCGGCTCCAGAGGATAAGAGCAATGAGTTGCTCAACCAAGCGATCAAGAAGAATCAAGAACTAATGAGCACGTTTGGTCAGCAGATCAAGCAACAAGGAGAATTTATGAACCAATTTGGGAAGACCTTACAAAGTCACAGGGCTCATATGAGGACTATAGAGACATCCTTGGCTCAGATGGCAGCTGAGATAGAAAATCTGAAGAAGCCATCAAAGCAAGGCTTCCCGGGTAATACAAACATTCCAGGAGGAAACCAACAGGCTAAGGTAATTTTGCTACAGAGCGGTAAGAATATTTTAAACCCCAAGGCCGATGAACCAAGCAAACCCCAGTCAAAAACCACAGGTGAGTCCACAGAGGAGGTTCTGATCCCAATCACCGAGCCGGTAGAGGATGTTGCAACAGAACCCACCATTGTTGAGAAGGAGACACAGAAAAGGATGCCATATGTGCTGCCACACCAGAGGGCACAGAATGTCTCGGTCCCATATCCCAATAGCGTGAAAGCCAAGAAAGTGGACGCTCAGTTCAAGAAATTTCTAGATAGCTTTAGAAAGCTTTCTATCAACATTCCATTGTTAGAGGCAATAGTGCAGATTCCCTCTTACGAAAAGTTTCTTAAAGACATCATTACAAAGAAGAGGAAAATCCCAGATACCGAGGTTGTGATTCTTAAGGAATAGGTGAGTGCATTCATCATGGGCACATTTCCACCAAAAAGGCAGGATCTAGGCTGCTTCAATATTTCCTATTACATTGGTAAAGTGAAATTCGGCGAAGCACTGTGTCATTTCGGGGAAAGTATAAATCTGATGCCTCTCTCTACGTTCAAGAAGCTGGGATTGAAATAATCAAGGCCGAGCAATATGACAATTCAGTTAGCAGACAATTCCGTGGTGAAGCCATACGATATTTGTGAGGACGTGTTGGTGAAAGTTGATCAGTTTGTATTTCCAGCAGACTTTGATGGAATGGAAATGCAGGACGAGTAAGGAAATGAGTTACTCTTTGGACGACCCTTCCAAGCCACTGTAGATATGATACTTGAGATGGGAAGAGGTCGTTTGACCTTGGGTATCGCTGATGATCAGTTTGAAATGGTCATGCCCTCAAGCACAACACAATCTAAAGAAAAGGAGCAATGCCGCATGATGAAGCACTTTGATCAGAATATTTCTATTTGTCTAGGGAAGCCATTTCTAGATATGGCTCATGTAATGACTAAGGTGGAAAAGGGGACACTAGCTGTAGACATCATGGAGCAGACCAAGGTTGTGTCTCTTAGGAAGGTTGTGGGTTTTCCCAATGATGAAGAGGAGGACATCCCTCCTTCTACTAAGGATGAGGCCATAGCAAGTTCTGTTTTCAATGCATATCCAGAACTACCTCTTGAAGCCTCCCTAGTTGATATAATGCATTACTGGATGAGAAGCAAGTCACTACAAGAGTGTGTCAAGATGCTTCATGTGCTTCCATGCTTTTATGCTAGGTACTATGAAGATCTTGGAGAACTCCCACCACCACTTCAATCATCCTTGATTAGCCCGCCAGATTTAGAATTGAAGCCACTGCCACCTCATATGAAATATGCATTTCTAGCCGAGGGTGAAAAGCTAGCAGTGATTATCTCAGCATATCTGAGTGCCGAGGAGGAGGATCAACTACTGATTGTGCTGAAGAACCACCGAGGTGCATTCGAGTGGTAAGTCACGGACATAAAGGGGATCTCCCCTACATTGTGCCATCACAAGATCCGGCTCGAGGAGGGAGCCAAACCTGTAATTCAGCCACAACACCGACTAAATTCAAGCATGATGGAGGTCATCAAGAAGGAGGTAATCAAGCTCCTTTCTGCAAGTATCATCTATGCTATATCCGACTCGACGTGGGTGAGCCCTACACAGGTAGTCCCTAAAAAGGCGGGAATTACTGTTACACATAATTTGTTAAATGAGCCAGTTACGACCCATCTGGTAACCGGGTGACGTGTATGTATAGACTACCGTAGATTGAATGCTGCTACGCTTAAGGATCATTTTCCTCTCCCATTCATTGATCAGATTTTAGAGCGATTAGCATGTCGATCTCATTTTTGTTTTCTCGATGGTTATTCAGGCTACAATCATATTTCCATTGATCCTAAGGACCAAGAGAAGTCCACCTTCACTTATCCTTACAGAACATTTGCATACCGCCATATGCCCTTTGGTTTGTGTAACGCACCAGCAACCTTTCAGCGATGCATGCTTGCCATTTTCTACAATATGGTTGAACGTTGTTTGGAAGTCTTTATGGATGATTTCGCCATCTATGGTGCGTCTTTTGATGAATGTTTATACAATTTGAATAAAGTTTTGCAACGATGTGAGGACACACACTTAGTTCTCAATTGAGAGAAATGTCATATGATGGTGAGTGAAGGGATAGTGCTTGGACATAAAGTGTTTAGTAAGGGGTTGGAGGTAGATCTGGTGAAGATTGAATTTATTTCCAAATTACCCCCACCGAATTTGGTAAAAGGGGTACGTAGTTAATTTCTAGGTCACGCCGGGTTTTATCGCCGCTTTATAAAAGATTTCTCAAAAAACACTAAACCATTATCTGAGCTGTTGGAGAAAGATGCGGTCTTTGATTTTAATGAGAAATGTTTGCATGCATTTAATGTGCTTAAAGAGAAATTAATTTTTTCTCCAGTTGTGCAAACACCGGACTGGATAAAGTTGTTTGAATTGATGTGCGATGCTTCAGATTTCACAGTTGGGGCAGTTTTAGGAATGTGTGGACAACAAAGCCACTATGATTTTCTATGCGTCCAAAACCTTAAATGAAGTACAACTGAATTACACGACAATTGAAAAAGAGCTTCTCGCTGTTGTTTTTGCTTTTTAAAAATTCTAGCAATATCTTGTAGGATCTAAAGTCATGGTATGGACGTACCACACCGCCATAAAATATTAGATGGAAAAGAAAGATGCCAAAGCTAGATTGATTAGGTGGATCTTACTGTTACAGGAATTTGATATTGAAATCAAAGATAAGGTGGGCATAGAAAATGTGGTTGTGGACCATTTGTTGAGGTTGGAAAGGGTAGATGAGAAGGACATTCATATACCCATTACCAAGACGTTCCCCGATGAGAAACTTCTTTCGATTAAATCTAAAGATCCATGGTTCTCTTATATTGTTAATTATCTTGCCTGCAAAATTATCCCAGATGATTGGACACACTAAGAGAAAAAGAAAAATTTCCATTCTTTACGATATTATTTCTGGGATGACCCCATTCTGTTGAAGTAATGTAGGGATGGTGTGTTGCGCAGGTGTGTACCAGAGGTGGAATATGAAAGTGTCCTTCGTCATTTCCATACTTTACCGACTGGTGGCCACCATGCTAGTTCCAGAACGACGGACAAGGTACTTGAGAGCGGCCTTTACTGGCCTACTTTTATCCAGGAC
This sequence comes from Alisma plantago-aquatica, assembly GCA_963693085.1. NCBI lineage: Eukaryota > Viridiplantae > Streptophyta > Magnoliopsida > Alismatales > Alismataceae > Alisma > Alisma plantago-aquatica. The sequence continues at coordinate 45,450,683 of OY856409.1, forward strand.
GCATATGACTATGTGTGGCAATGCGATTCCTGCCAACGGGCAGGTAACATTTCAAAGCGCAGGAGATGCCCCTCAATGTATTTCAAGAAGTTGAGGTGTTTGATCTGTGGGGTATTGATTTTATGGGACCCTTTGTGTCCTCCAACTCTAACTTGTACATTCTATTAGCTGTTGACTATGTATCAAAGTGGGTAGAGGCAATACCCACTAGGACTAATGATGTTGTTGTAGTGTGCAAGTTTGTCAAGGACTATATTTTTTGCAGATTTGGCATATCGAGGATGATTATCAGTGATGGAGGTACTCACTTCAGAAATTAGAAGTTCACTGAATTGTTGAGAAAGTATGGGGTAAAGCACAACATTGGTACCCCGTACCACCCACAGACACAGGGGCAAGTGGAAGTCTCCAATAGAGAGATTAAGAAGATCTTGGAGCGCACTGTGGCTTCGATGAGAAAGAACTGGAGTACCTTGCTACCAAATGATTTATGGGTGTATAGGACGGCGTTTAAGACACCTATAGGCACTACGCCTTTTAGGTTGGCTTACGGTCGGGCTTACCATTTTCCAGTGGAATTGGAGCATAAGGCACACTGGGCGCTAAGGAAGCTGAATTTGAACTATGATGAAGCAAGAAAGAAATGCTTGTTAGAGCTGAATGAACTTGAAGAGCTGAGGATGAATGCCTATGAAAGCTCGTGGATTTACAAAGAGCGAACAAAGATGATTCATGATCGAAACATTCAGATGCGTGTCTTCAAGAAGGGAGATCGTGTGCTCTTGTTCAACTGAAGGTTAAAGATGCATCCCAGGAAATTGAAATCCTGATGGAGTGGACCTTTCACGGTAGAGGAGGTCAGGCCACATGGAGCAATCATGGTGCGTGATGGTGAGACAACATTTTTGGTTAATGGACAGCGATTGAAGTTGTACTTCGGTGAGGATTACACGAGGAAAGTGCATGAGGTCAAACTCATTGCACTTAGAGATGTATGAGGAGATTGATTTCGTCTAGCCTAAGACGTTAAATAAGGGCGCTTGTTGGGAGGCAACCCAACCATTGGTAGTTTCGTTTAGTTTCTTTTACATTTGTAAGTTAGTTTGATTCGATTTTGTTTTTAGTGTAAAAAAGATACCTTGATCGTTTGTTCAATGTGCAGGACTGAGGCAGGGTCGATACTATCGACACTTGTGTCGATGGTATCGACATGGGCAAAGTTAGGTGGCTGCAAAAATTTCTCTGAGTCGATACTATCGACGGCCTCGTCGATGGTATCGACCTACCATCAGTAATGCCCAGGAAATCGCCTGAATGGGGTCGATACTATCGACATGGGTGTCGATACTCGCGAGATCCCTGAAGATATTCAGAAAAAATTTGTCTCAGTGAAATCGATACCATCGACGGGCCTGTCGATGGTATCGACCCGCTACAGGAAGAAAGCGGCGGCCGGGCTTCATGAGGGTGTTTTCCCTAAGCATAGTCGATACTATCGACCTGCGTCGATGGTATCGATGCGACACGTCACCGATCCACGAGGGGAAATCAACAACGATCGTGACATCAAGGAAGTCGATCCGTGGGATGGGTCGATACCATGGACTCGCGTCGATGGTATCGACGCGTCATCGATCCGGGCCCCCACATCAAACTAGAGACAACCGTCGATACTAGCGGATGACCGGATTGTGCTACAGGTGTCGATACTATCGACCCACGTCGATGGTATCGATGGGTGCACAACAGCGACATCCGTGGTTATAAAAGGGTGGGATGGTTGTCATATGACGTCACACCATTAGAGTCTTTCTCCCCTACTTGTGCTTTGCACTGTGCTGTGTGACCAGAGGCCTGCCACGAGCATCCAAGGAGCGTGATCTTCACCGAGTCTTCATCGAGCTGAGATTGTCTTCTCTGAGATCATCTTCACCGAGCTCCGTCTTCTACTCCTTCTTTCTCGATGACAATGGTGCATACCGCAGGAGCATCTTCTTCATGGGTGGTACCCAATGACATTCCCGAGTTCATTCCTCCATGACCCACATCGATTCCTTGTCCGAGGATAGTCCACACTTCCGTGGAGATCCTTAAGGTCTATGAGGAGCTTTTGAAGAGAAAGATTGAGCCCACACGCTACGTCGATCGGGAAATGATCAGCGACTTGGGGTTCAATGACAATCTCGCCTACATCTTGAAGGGGCAGGCGAGACACACGACCAGAAGGCCTAACGAGATGGAGTACCATGTCGACGGCCAGCCATTCTTCGGAGAGTGGCCGACTTACAAGGAACTCGTGGTGGAGTTCATGGCATCATTGGACATCAATGTGCTGCCCAATGACTTGATAGCCACCGACAGAGAATGGAAGAAAGGGAGGGTGTCGTTCAGACTCTTCAACAACAACTACATCATTACCCTTGCCCAGTTCAATTTGGTGTACAACTGGTTTCATGATGCTTACCAGCACCGGAGGCTAGAAAATAGGACATACTACGATAATATCTTCACCCAGCTTGTGACTGCGCCCCCGGGAAAATCTGTCAACTACCACAATGGTGCAATTGCTGATTTTGAGCATCCGTTTGTGCAGATTCTGCACCGCATGCTCTGCACCATGCTATTTGCTTGCGGCAACTTGTCTCTTAGAAAATTCCAAGAGACAGATTTGTTATTCCTACACAAACTGCTGAAGCGTGAAGAGTGCAATTGGGGCGCGTTCTTCTTGACGCGCGTGTTGGCCGTAAAGAGGAGTACGCGGAAGGTTCCTATCCACTTTGGAGGGCTAATCACACCATTGGCCGTCTATCTTGGGTTGGATATCTCGTAGCTTACTCCCCTTTCCAACAGGACCAAGGTCAACCTCCAGTATCTGCACCGCTCCAATCTCCTCCTGCTTCGTGATGGCTTGGCATATGCACATTGCCATGTCAATCAAGCATATCAATAATGTTCGCTTCCAGACCCCGTCTTCAACATTGAGGGAGCTCGGCATTTCAGGTGGCCCATCATAGCCATTCATGACTCAGATGAAGATGGTGGTAATGACGACAGTGACAATGACGACGACGAGCATGAAAAGGAAGAGGAGTCTTTCACTCCTCTTCGGGAACGAGTAGCACCTCGGAAGCGTCCCCGCTTCCACCCGGGTGAATCTTCATCTTCACAACCTCCGCCACCTCCGCCCTCTCATCAAGGAGAGGATGCCTACTCCATGCAAGGGATGTACTCGATGTTGTAGGAGATTCGTCAGACACAGCAGCAACATACAACTTCATACGCTGGTATTCAGGATACAACGAACCGGTTGTTAGATAACCAGAGGGCCATTTTCGAGAATGAGCACCTCCTCCTCGACAACCAACAAAACATCCATGATAGATTGCACAGGATGGAGATGCAGCAACAACCCTTCTACGACAATTACTGGAGCCAGAATTATTTTGGGGGGTATCCACAACCTCCACCAATGCCCCCAATACGATCCGAGCTTCCAGGGGCAATACCCATCTTGGGACCCAACGGCTCCACAGTACCCGCCTTCTCCTAAAGAATGATCGGTATCACTGTTCCACCTTTTAAGGTTGTTTTTTACTATGAGGCCATAGTCGAATTCAAGCTTAGAGGGGGAGTTGGAACAATTTCTATCCTTTATTTTTCCTAGTTTTTAGTTTTTATTGCTTTGTCTTTTTTCATTTATTTCTTTTAATTATTAGTTGTTCATAGGATCCACACTCTATCTAGTGTAATTGTGGATGTCTAATGTCATGTGTCATCTCGTTGCTTGTACATGGAAATTAGGGGTAAATTAAAAAAAATTCAGTGCTTTTGCAAGCTTGTGTTGTTCAACTTTGAGCACATAACTTAAGGAAATGATTGGGTTTGTCAACTCTAAAACAGGAAATCACAAACGTACATTCCTATGATTCATGAAAAGTGGACGTAACTGGTTGTTTGAGTCTAAACTGACCAAATGATAATGAGACCTTAATTTGAAATAAGAGAGAGAAACCTCTTAATTACTACACAGTTCAGTAAGGAGGGACGCATAATATTTTCCAAAGGTTCAATCAATTAATCTTGTGATCTTTCCACCCCATTGTTTTCATACTCCACCATAAGAACTGGAAGCACATTATGGTTTTAATCTCTTTGATTGCATCCCATGTAGGTAGGTTTTTCATTGCGACTATTTTCACATATTTTGCATGAAAATGAAAAAATAGACTAGTTATACATGCACATTATCCTTAGGTGTGTGTCATTTAGTTGCATAACTATAATGTTGTAGCGACATTCACATCTTTTGTGCATACAATAGATCATTCATCTTCTGTCTTCTGAAACATTAAAGGTGATGAACTTGTTCCATACCTTCTGAATCCTTCAAATGTATAAGCTATGCAGCAATAAGTGACCCCGACAAATAATTCGTTGTCAGCTATGAAAATAAGGGCTTAAAAAAAGAGTATTGAGAAGCAAGTAGGAATGAGAGGGTGAAAGGAACATGTGCTCACTGCATTTTATGAAGAATAAGTACATGATGTAGTTCTCTTAGATATTCCATCTCACCTCGAGACGGAATGATAGTGCATGCATCATTCCACCCGAATGTAGGCATTAGGGCATTTTCACTTGCATATGCATCATTTAGGTCATTTTTGTTATTTGTGCATGTAAAATTGTTTGATGCTTCCATTTCTTCCATAGCCACCCATTCCATCCACCTGTTGCTCGAATTGGTAGGCCACCATGATTTTCTCCTCACTTGTTAATACTAGGAGAGCTGCTTCCATGTAGATGGTAGTTAGGGCAAGCAACGTAGATAGGAGATCAAAAGATGCACCGAGTCTGGATTGGAGGATTTTATTATGTTAACTACCTTATGTAATAGTGTTATCAATTTTGAGGTAGATATATTTTATGGATGATTATTGTCGCCTTTAGGGTAATTATCATTCCGTGGTTAGTGAGGGCCGGAATGTGAATGTCTGGCGGGGATCTATGGTGGTGTCTGTTGTGATAATCTGTCTGTAGTTGACCCTCGCAATTCTATTCTAGAGTTTTGTTGCTCGAGGAAGAGCAATGTTCAAGCTTAGGGGAGTTTGATGCGATGATTTTGAGTCACATTTATAGACTTGTTTTACTTGCGTTTTATGCATTTATTGGTCATTTTGGTGGTTAATATTGCATAATTCACATACTTTAGTCTATGATCCTTCTCAATATCAAGTCTCTCTTATTTTATTGTTTTGAGCATAAATGATTACAATAATAGGTTTTATCTCGGCTGATGTGGTTTTGTTTTGCAATTTCAAGAAAAACGCATATCTTCTGTTGTCGATACCATCGACGGCAGTCGATACTATCGACACAGCCACAAGTAGGCAGACGCAAAGAGCACTGCAGAGTCGATACCATTGATAGGGAAGTTGATGGTAGCGAGTTACCATCTGGTTTCCAGCGACCATCCAGTCGATACTATCAACCCCAAAGTCAATACTATCGACATGTATAGCTTCAGTGACGGAAAAGAGATAAAACTAACGCCTAAGGATGTCGATACCATCGACACGAGTCGATGGTATCGAGCCAGCATTAGGCGTAAAAACAGAAAAGAAAGAAGGCTTGCCGATATCGTGAGCGGTCGATACCAACAACCCGCGTTGATGGTATCGACGTCGTCAGATTAAAGTTTGTTTCAGATCGATTCTAATCCAACAGTGGTGATATTTTTGCAACCTAACTCGGTGATAATACCTAATGACGCTGGCCAAGAGCAGGGTATTACGTCATTAGCCGTTGCACATGTCCCGAGAAGGTGTGGAGAGAAAAACGGAGCCCAAAATCATGTCCCAGCCATTCTGGAAGCCAAAGAAGACATTTTCCACTGCCGAAAGGCTGTAGATCACGCATTCTATGCCAATGAGTGATTGGATCTTCTCCGTTTAGGGGTTTCATCCCTTATTCACGTTTTTCTCCATGTTTGCCCTTTCTTCAACCATGTCTTGCTCTGAGATGAACATGCAGGGCTAATCCCCTTTATCTTTAGGACTGGGAGTAGCCCGGGGAAGCATTGTATGATGTTTTTATCATAGTAATTCATCATTTGTCTCTTAAATCTGTGGTATGATTTTGTTTTCTCAATTATATTATTATTCTTGTTCACCATAATGATAATCAAATGCCTTTAATTACTTTGAAAGAAGAATTAACGGTTGAAAAGAGACAAATTCACATTAATTAACAAATCCCTTGAACAAGGTGATGTACGGTTAATGGTGGAAACCCAGAGGTCAATTCTAATGCACCTAGTTTAGGGTATAGGTTACTACAACGGTGGAACCGACCTAGACTTAGGTAGTGAATTGTACCATGATAGTGGACAATTCTGACTACAGGCCACTACCCGGATTGAGAGATGAACATGTTTAACTATGTGGAAATTCATACAATGAAAACCACGGTGAAACCGCAATCCTAAAGATCTTCATTTGAATTGATTAAACTAAACACTTAATCGGTTGTTTTGTTTTATTTTATTTTCTTTTATTTCAAAACAACTCTCATAACCTTTTTATTGGTCTAGCTGATTGCGAGTAGTTAGTAGTAGTCTACCGATAATTTAGTGTCGCTGAGTTCGACTCGGGCCTCACAAGGGCCTATACTACATTGACGCGTGCACTTGCGTTATACGCACGGTAGAATCGTGTCTATTTCGAAGTCAGCTTTCACACCAAACAACTTTGGGGGTAAGAAGTTGGGTTTTTGGGTAGGCTTAAGGCTTTTTGGGTTTTTCTTGTTTCCCATCAGTCCATCTAGGTACGGGCTTTTTGATGGATAGGGAAACAAAAGGGAGTTTGTTGTTTGGGCAGCCTTTTTCATCACATACACATCTCTTAGTTGTTGCGAGATTATTTTTTGAAATTGGCGTAGAAAAGTTATAGTCATTGTCGTTTGGGACTTCATTTTCAGAAAGAATATAACAAAAACTTGCACCACCTTAGAAACAGAGAAAATAAGCCGGGAGAAGTTGTATCAGGTTTTTACTATAAAGTGTCTTTGTACAATTGTATAGAGGCAAGGAGTTGTATATGCACTATATTGTATCAGACCTGTATATATATGTACATAGGAAAAGAAGAAAGGCAAAATGGGAGAATGTTTAGTACCTCCCTCACTGATATATAGTCTCACCCCAAACTTACCCCACACTCTCTCACAAAGTTGTTAGATAGATAAGGTAGGGTAGTGATAAGTCAGTGAGGGTTTAGCCGGTGTTTGTTTTAGCGCCACCGAGCTAGAGATCCATTCCAGCACGTAGATGTCACAGTCGTTTGATTTTGGAGTTTGTTGTGGACTATTGTGGTAGAATTGAAGCTCACGCCATTTGTTCATCATGTTCTCCAGGAACGATTGGATCATCGTTGCCACCTCGATGTAGTATTTCCTTGCTAGGTTCTCAAGTGGTGTCAACACTGTTGATGTACACTGCACCGGATGATCTTTGTTGTAGTCGGAGCTATTGTAGAAAATTGCTACTCGTGGGTGAGTGTACACCATCAGTAGAGTCCAATCATTGTAGTGCAATATTGGAAGGAAAATGAGACTCGAAATTCTACTTTGTATCTCTGCCAAAAATTGTTGTTCCACTCCTGACTCGTCAGCTAGGCAGATGTCGTTGAACACCATCGGGTGGGTGATATAGACATGTTCAAACTTCTTCTGTAGGATATGGATGTAGGTTGCTGCTACCGATATCGCCATACATCCTCCTGCCTTCACTAATTCCCGAAGATCATCAACTGGGATTATGACGCTGCCTGCCTCGTAGATGACGTCTCCGGGGGTAGAATTAACTAACTAGAGGAGAATTATGTTGACTTGTTCCTGAGTTAGTGTAGCGCATGCGGAACGGTCGAAATTGCTGATAATCATTTTTGAAATATCAGGCAAAGTGGGGTCTTCATTGGTGAGTATTTCTTGCAGAACGTCCATCCGCTTGCCTGACCCATAGACGTCCGTGGCTATTTCAGCCTCTTCTCCTGGAAGACTGCTGGTCGAGAAGATTCGTCTTCTTGATCACTGTCCAACAACTTCTCTGGGATGCATGTGTCTCGGAAATAGCGCATGTCCTTGATCAACAACAACAAATAGGTTCTTCTGAGATGATAGAAGTTCTAGACTTGGAGTTGCATTATGTATCTGAAGATGTGGAGCATCTCCATGGTGCGAAGGTCTATGAAGCTAATGTTTCCGCTTCCCACTTCTTCTTGTACGGGGAAGTCTCCGAGGGTGAAGAAGTTCCAAATTCCGCTATGGCGTTGGATTCGATATTTGATCACACAGAGAAGGCACAGTGGGAGAAGCCTGAGATGCTTGTATTCTAGGCGTACAAATATGTGTCCTGGGTGTGGGACCTCCTCGTTGCAGCAGCTGAGGAGCTGGACATCGTGATTCCGAAGATCATCTACGTAAAGGAACTAGTTTCTTCAGTGCTTGTAGGGGGCCAACATGAAGTTCAGTTTGTGTTCTTCGATGTGTTGTAGCATGTTGGCCACCAAGATCGAATTATATGCCCCTCTCATCAGTCTTCTTTCTAAGGCCGGGGTGGTGGTGTAGATTGGCTACCGGCCTGTCTTGGTTCCTAGGTTCTCTATCATCGCGCTTTCCAGGACCCGAAAGAGGATCTTCCCGATGATGGATGGGGAGCAGAACATGCTCTTTAATGCTTCTCGTCATACGGTGAAGTAGCCATCTCTCCATACGACATCCTCTCCATCTGCCTGTGATCTCATGAACTTCATGAGTAGCTTTTGGTCTCTGATCATCGTGTATCTGATGGCTCTTCGGTTAAAGTCTGCCATCTCGAAGGAGGGGATCTTCGACGACACAGAAAATGCATCTATCATCGAGCTCCTTCCTCTAGGGGGTGTCTGTCATTGGCAGAGTATATGTCCCCCCTTCTCCCTCTGATTCTGTAGAAGAACTCTCCTCTAGGTTGATGGATATGTCCTTGTCTTCATCTACTTCTAGGGAGGGTGAGGGAGCAGTTGTATTAGCATCGCGGGTGCTCTCCTGTCCTGCTGGAGTCCCGTCGGTGGTTTTGTTCATCATTTCTTCCTCGGGCATTGTGGAGGGCCCACTGGAGGAGGAAGAAGATGACGTTCCCAAGGAGGACACCGAGGATGATGGCTAGGGGTAGGGGCCAGGAGGCGATGGAGACCTGCTTGGATGTCTTGAGCGGAGGTGGTCATCCCTCCAGTTCATCCTCTCTTCGATGGTGTCGAGGTGTTGAAGCACCACCTGCATCGTGTTATTCAATGCCTCTAGTTGGCCAGGAAGGCCAACTAGAGTTAGCAGCTGACGCTCCTGCTCGCTCAGCCTCCTCTGGAAAACACTAAACTTGCGGGTTAGGGAAGAAAAAGTAATAGAGTGGTTTCTTGTTACCTCCCATAAATGGTCAAACTCTTAACCGAGTACCTGCCCTAGTGTTGGAGGGGCTGCAACTAATCGGTCTATGTTCCTTGTTACGCTCCTCGCACTGGATGTTTGGCCCAAAGAATGTGCGTCTTCAAGCGGGGCCAAATCCATCTGTATTGTGTGTGAGGGTGTTTCTTCAGGACGGGGCGTCAGTTGCTTCATGGCTACCTTTGCCTCATCATCTTGTGGTGGTGGAGAAGGACGTAGAGTGGGCAGATGTTGATCTTCCATCCGTCCCTCAGCGTTCACCTCCGCAGTGACTATTGGTGTCGTTGGTGGTTGCAACGGCTTCGACGTTGGCTGCACATCCCTAAGCTCTGGCACCAGGAGCTCAGCCAACACGTTGTCGCTAGCGTTTTGTGGCACCACCGCTTCAGGACCTGCAGTTGTTTCTTCCGTGGCAGCATCCTCGGGGGCTATCATTATAGCATCTGCCCCGGTGGTGTTGATGACTTCAACAATCATCGTTGTTTCCTCAGTGGCCGCGGCCAACTCGGCGGGGATGATGACTATCACCACTTTGTCTTGTCGAGCATCTAGGGGGACTGGCCTTCCTATTGTGGCCGCCCTTTGTTGTATTCTTGTGGTGGTGGCGGAAGTAGCTTCAACCAGCACAACTTCGATTTCCACTGTGGTGAAGATCATCTTCTTTATGTCGTAGTTGGTGCAGTGTGGGTGCCCGACATGGGAATACACAAAACTAAAGTCTGGTTCCCGACATGGGAATCGCTAAAAGAAAAGCTACACGATACGTCATTCCCGACACGGGTTGCACGACACGATAGGGCGTACTGGGTTATACATGTATCGTTCGGAGCTATTGCGGGCGACACAGGAAGGTTGGACGACACGGGAGAAAAGGGAGAACAAAATGCACGATATGAGAGTAGGTGAAAAGTAAATGCTAGTACCCAACATGGTTAAACTAAAGTTACTATATATAGCCAACATGAGCGAGGGTAAATCGGGTAAACTAGACACGTGTCGTGCGATAAAGGGCATCGATTTCCGTACCACTATAAAATTAGTCAAATCCACCACATTGGGAAGCAATTTTCCTTCCTAAGCACGCTTTGCACCGTGCGAAATGCATGTCCCGTGAGCTAGGCATGTCAGGCGATACGCTTTCTTGTTACACCCTTCTGCCCGACACAAGGAAGCACGCTTCGAGCCACTTTACCCGCCAGTCCGATACAGGAAGCCGATATGGGAGAAACAAAAGGCAGATGGTCAATACGATTTGACAAAAGGGTGTTGGGCTGAGTAGAAACTAAAGAGGCGATCAACTATGCATTCCCTATACATAGAATAAAAAAGGAAAAATCTAAAAACAAAGCAAGGCAAAGGGTAGAAAAACTACAACTAAAGAAAAGAGAAAGCATTGATGTGTAAAACATCATTGTCTTAAAAGGGGGAAGACTTCCAACCTCAGATAGTGTTACCCATCAAGGCTATAAAACTAAGTCAGTGGCCCATAAAATAAGAGAGTTTGTGCATGTGGCACATGCACTGACTCAGGCCTTATTACGATAATAATGTTTGTAATTTTTTTCTGCATGAAAGGAAATAACGTCCTATGCTAGGAAACGTAAAAATTTAGGTTGCCTCCCGAAGAGTGATGTAGTTTCCGTCGTCAACTCGGTAGGCTTTAAATAATTCTACTCCAATTCTTCGGTTGTTGCCTCAGCGTCTTGTATGGTTATCTCTGATCTTTTCACGAATGCTTCATCTTCATAAAACCTCTTGACTCTATGCCTGTTCACTAGAAAGGCCTTTGCTGGATCATCTTTGTCATACAGTTCCATCATCTCTGATGGATAAATCTTTGCCACATTGAAACGTCCAAACCATCTGCTCTGCAACTTCCCTGGAAAAATACGGATAGAGGATTTAAATAATAGAACTCTATCATCTTTATTGACGTCATTTAGCTTAAGATGGGCATCATGCCATATCGTGGTTATTTTCTTGTAAATCCTGGTATTTTCATATGCCAAGAGTCTCAATTCTTCAAGCTCCTGGAGCTGAAGAAATCTTTTCTTTCCAGCCAGCGTCTGGACCATATTAAGCTGCTTGATTGCCCAAAACGCTCTATGTTCCAATTTAAAAGGAAAATGGCAGGCTTTTCCATAGATCAAGTGATAAGGTATGGTACCCAGTGGCATTTTAAAAGCGGTTCGATATTCCCACAAAGCATAATCTAGCTTAGCTGACCAGTCCTTGTGGAACTTGGCAACTATCTTTTCTAAAATCTGCTTTATCTGCCGATTGGAGACCTCCACCTATCCCGATGTCTGTGGATGATACGGAGTTCCAACCTTGTGGCGGAAGCTATACTTACACAGAAGAAATTCAAACTGTCTTTCTGCAAAGTGAGAGTTGCCATCACTAATGACCGTCCTCGAAACTCAAAACCTTAGAAAGATAATCTTGGTAAAGAGCTTGATTACTTCCCTTGCATCACATGTTGTAATGGGTATAGCTTCTACCCACTTCGAGACATAGTCAACTGTGATGAGAATATACTTGAAACTTTGGGATGAGGGGAATGGTCCCATATAGTCAATACCCCACACATCGAAAATTTCAACTTCAATTCAATCCGATAGTGGCATCTCATTGCGATGGGAGATGTTCCCAGTTGGCTGCCATTCATTGCAAGACTTTACAAAAGCATGAGCATCCTTGAACAAGGTCGGCCAATAGAAATCAGATTGTAGCACCTTAGTAGCTGTCTTCTCACCTCCCAGATGTCCTCTATAAGGAGAGGAGTGACATTCGAATAAAATTTTAGAAGCTTCCTCTTCTGGTATTCATCTTCTATATAACCTATCGGCACAATGCCTAAACAACAAGGGATCATCCCAATAAAAGTTCTTTAAATCATAGAAGAACTTCTTCTTCTATTTATAAGACATATATGGGGGAAGTTGCTTACATGCCAGGTAGTTGTAGAAATCTGCATACCATGGCCCCTCAGGGTCTGCTGACTGGGCTGAGTAGATGGATTCTTCAGGGTAGCTTTCATTGATGTGTAGTGGGTGATCATCTTGCACCCGAATCCTAGAAAGATGGTCTGCAACCACATTCTATGAGCCCTTCTTGTCTTTGATCTCATGATCAAACTCTTGTAACAATAGTGCCTAACGTAGCAGTCTAGCTTTGCATCCTTCTTCTACATTAGATATTTAATAGCCCCATGGTCGGTGTGAACAACCGCCTTCGAACCCACGAGTTAAGACATAAAATTGTCGAAGGCATACAGATAGCTAGCATTTCCTTCTTTGTGGTCATGTAATTCTGTTGAACCTCGTCTAGGGTCTTACTTGCATAGAATATAACATGATGCTTCTTGTCTCTCTTTTGGCCGAGAATGGCTTCTATAGTAAAATCACTGGCATGACACATAATTTCGAATGAAAGACTCCAATCAAGGGACTAGAGAATCGGTGTAGATATTAAAGCACCCTTTATATTTGAGAACGCCTTCATGCACTCCTCCGTGAAGTCAAACTTCACATATTTTACCAGAAGGTTAGAGAGAGGCTTGGCTATCTTTGAAAAATCCTTTATAAACCACTGGTAGTAACCAACATGACCCAGAAAATTGCGAACACCTATAACTAAAGTAGGCGGTGGGAGCTTAGGTATCGCCTCAACCTTGGATGGATCGACTTCAATACCTTTACTTGACACCTTGTATCCAAGAAGAATCCCCTCTTGTACCATAAAATGGCATTTTTTCCAGTTGAGGGTGAGGCTATGCTCTTCACATCTTCTCCTTATGAGGGACAAATTGTTCAGACAGTCATCAAATGAGCTGCCATAGATGTTGAAATCATCCACCAACACTTCCATCTTATCTTTGAGCAAATCTGCAAAAATTGTTTTCATACACCTCTGAAAGGTAGCGGGTGCATTACATAAGCCAAAGGGTATTCTTCTAAAGGAAAAAGTTCCATAGATGTAAGTGAAATTTGTATTCTCCTGGTCATCAGGATGGATGGGGATCTGGAAGAAACCCTAGTATCCATCCAGCCAACAGAAGTAGGAATGATGGGCCAGGCATTCCAGCATCTGATCGATGAAAGGAAGAGGGAAATGGTCCTTGCGGGTGGCGGTGCTAAGTTTCTGATAATCTATACACATCCACCATCTAGTGACCATCTTGGTGGCCACCTCAACCCCGTCATTTCCCTAGACCAAGGTCATCCATTCCTTCTTGGGAATTACTTGGATTAGACTCACCCACGTGCTATCACTGATAGAGTAGATAATTCCAACGTCTCAGAGCTTAACTGCTTCTTTGCTAACAACTTCGTGAAGCTTTTCATTCAGCTTTCTTTGTGGCTGGGCATATGGCCTGGAGTCCTCTTCCAGATGGATCAGGTGCATGCACACAAAAGGGCTTATCCCTCTCAAGTCCATGATTGAGTAGCCCAGGGCTTTCCTCTGCAGCTTTAACTCTTTGAGTAGTTGGTCTTTCTGGAAATTTGTCAACTCCGAGTTGATGATTACCGGGTGCATCTTTTCTTGATCCAAAAAATGATACTCAAGGCCTTTCGACAAGACTTTTAGATCTGGTGGGAATTCCTTTTTCTGTTATTCAGTAGGGGCTTCTCAGAGAGTGGCATATCTAACTGTCTCAATAGCTTCATCCTCAATCACTTCTTCAATATCCAGATATGCCAATAATTACCTGACCTCAGGATCATCGGTCTCTCATAACTCACCAGTTAAGGCGCACATCAAAGGATCTACCATGGCCTTTTCTTCCTATACTTCGTCGCATAACTGCTGATATCTCTCAACAAAGTAGGAGGATTCAAAGAATGAGGGGCCCTCATACAATCACTGATGTTGAAGTCGATGTGATCTCCACCAACACGGATCGTGATCATTCCTTCCTCGACATTGATAAGATCTCGGCTAGGGGCAAGGAAGGGTCACCCTAAAATGATAGGACAACTCAGATCTTCTATGGTGTCGATCAAAACAATATCACAAGTGATAAAGAAGCATCCCACTTGGATGGGCACATCTTCAACGACACCGACTGGTCGGGTGAAGGTATGGTCATCCAGTTGTATCCTCATGTTGGTGCTTACCATATCGGTGAGCTCCACTCTCTTGGCAAGGGGTAGAGGCATTAGATTGATGCTAGCCCCTAGGTCTGCTAGACCTTTCTGAGTTGCATTATCTCCAACTTGAAAGGGGATTATGAAGGCCCCTGGATCCTTCTTCTTCAAAGGTGTATTAGTTTTGATGAAAGAACTAGACATCTTGGTGAGCTTCACAATCTCTACATCTTCCCCTTTCCTTTTTCTTGTTATCAAGTCCTTTAGGAATTTGGTATAAGTGGGCATTTCTTCAATGGCATCTAGGAATGGGACGTCCACATGCAACTTCTTTGTAGCAGCCAGAAACTTTTCATACCTCTTCTTCAGCTGGGCTTTTACCAGCTTCTGTGGGAATGGTACGCAAGGTGCATACTTATCTGGACGCTCTTCAGAAGAGACGTGGTTAACCTTGTCTTTGACTACTTTCTATGACTTCTGCGGAACTTCTTCCTTAACAACATCTGTGCTAACTCCTTTAGCAGGTGTTGTAGTTCACGTTACTATCTTCTCAACAGCTAGTGATACAATCATTCCTGACCTTAGAATGACCATTTTTGTTGCCTCATGTCCTCATGGGTTGGCTTCAATATTGGAGGGGAAACGCCCCACCTGATGGTTGAGGAATTGGGCGAGGCTTGCCAGCTGCTGATCAATCTATTTGTTATACTTTTGGAGATCCCATATCTGGGTAGAAAAACCACCCATCTGTTTCTGCATTAGTTTGAGTAGAGTCATGCTATCCACTGAGCTCTTGTGCATCTTTTCATTGATGTCGTTCTATCTCTTGGCGAAGGACATAAATTCCGTCGTCAAAGATGGTCGTGGTTGTTGGTTTTGTTGGAAGGCCCTCTGCTGCTGGAACCCTGTCTGTCGTTGCTGATTTGTTGGTCCTCCCGAAGGTTTCCCACTCACCAGTTGGTGAGAGTTCTCAGCAGTACTGGTGTTCCCATAAGAGAAATCAGGGTGGTCGGGCCGTCGGTATTGAACAAAATTCACATTCTATGTAAAGTCCCTTTCAAGATCTTCTTGGGGTGTGGTGTGCAGGAAAAAATCTGACATATGGTCAGGCTCTCCGTAGGTTACACAACTCTTCACGACCTCTTGTCGAACCTTCCCTTTGTAACCTTGCTCCTTGAGGGACTGGACATCTGTCATCATCTTGTCAAGCTTGGCTATGAGGGCCTCCATAGCTTTAGATTCACCTGGAGTAGTGTGACTTAGCGACTCTCGATCGTATTCTCTGTCTTGTTGGTTTGTATCCATATTTTCAATAATCTCCCTGGCTCTTTGGGCACTAAGTCCCAAGAAATTGCTACCAGCGGAAGCATTCAAGGACTTCCTCTTAGTAGGGAACACCCCATTGTAAAACGTGGTGATAAGCTTTGGTTCCGAAAAACCATGATGCAGGCATTCACGCTGGTAGGTCTGTAATCTTTCCCAAGTCTCATGAAGATTCTCCAAGGGCTTCTGGGAATACCTCGTGATCTTGTTTTGACATTTGATGGTCCTATCGATGGGGAAGAACTTGGCGATAAAAGCATTGGCAAGATGCTCCCAATCAAGGAGGCTCCCTTCCTGTAAGTCGGTGTACCATTCTAGTGCCTTGTCCCTCAGCGAGAACGGGAAGCACTGGATGTAGATATGCGTCAACGAGACTCTATTGATCTTAAAGGTGTTGTATGTCCTCTTAAATGTCGTTAGATGATATATAGGTTCTCCTCAGAGGTGTTTCTACTGAACCAGTTATGCTGCAAGAGTTGAGAAAGGAGGGCTTTAGTTTGAAGTTGGTAATGTTTAGAGGCTGTGTTACAACCGGGTTTCTATCTTCATTAGCCCGAACTTGAATTAACAAGCAAAGAGAGCGAGCTTCAGGGGCTTGGTCAGTCATGACTTGTCAAGAGCTTGGATGACCTAGAAAGAAAGAAAGGAGTACCTAGAAAGAAACAAAGGAGTAAGAGCGTTGTTATAAATTATGAAAAGTAAATATTATGGGTAGTAAATAATTGTAGTATTATATGCATATGTACAAGGTTTTGGCAAAGTGCAAGCGGAACTAAAGTTCTTTGAACGATTTTATTTGCCTATCCCTAGAAACGGTGCCAAAACGTTGACGAGCCTTAAACATGGGTCTAAGAAAGGAATTATGTCTAGGTTATCACACTTTAGAAATTTATAATACCCGAATCTTGAAGACACCTGCAACTATCATAGGGTCGAAGTAGTTTGGTGTCGAACACAGGGATATGAAGAATGGTGCTTCAGAACTTGAGTTTCATTTTTCTAAGCACATCAAATAGGTAAAAGGATAGGTTTGGTTGTAACAAGAAAGCACCATAAAGAAATTAAACTAAAAGACTATCTCCAACTGGAGTTACTAGAAAGATTATGATTTTAGGGTTTGGAAATTTTTATAGAGGTTTTAAATAATAGAATCTGGGGGGATAAAACTATCGTTGAGGTAAAGCACGAAGGAAGAAAACTTAGGCAAAACAAGCAGCAACGAAAGACATCATGCAACCTCTTCTCTCAAAGAGGGTACCTCTAACTATATACCATTTCCCTTTCTCAAGGGCAGTGGTCGTAGATTAGAGTGGTAAGGTAAACCAAAGCAGTCCTGATCCTAGGTACTCTCGTACACCCAGATCAGACCAAACTCTAGAGTTGCGACAACCCTCTCTCAAGGGTGTTGAAACGGGAAACATGATTCGATAGCTAGTCAAAAGCACGATCCAAAAGAAGAAACTAGAGTTTAGATTTTATAAAGAAATCAGCCAACAAAAAGGAACCATACACAAAACAACAAGAGATAAACTCCACATATTCCAATAAGCTTGAGGAGAGTAAAAAGGTTTAGTTACAATGCATAGGGAAATGAAAGTAAAATGCAGTAAAAAAAGGGGAAGATAAGCATCGGTCTCCTTGATTTAGGAGGTCGATATACAACAGCGGACCCCTAACGGACTGCTAACCCAGTACTGGGCAGGAGCTCTGCTCGATACACTCGTGTCGGGCAGCCGGCCCTCTCGGGTGACATACCGCAATAGTTAGTCAGTATCAGGTTCGGTATTGTGTCGGGTTACGAATTGCTTAGGTTCTCAAGTTCCTTGTATCAGGTATAGAGGGGCGAGTTGTCTCGAGTTCAGGCCCATCTAGGGACCCAGAAGGGGAGGCCTTCCTTCCCGTATCATTCTACTGTGTCTACCAAGATGGGTTCTAAGTGAACTCCTCCCGCCCCTCTCGGGTTGGGGTGTGCTCACCTAGTACCGCCCGACACGCCTTGGAACGCGACACACTAGCTCCCGATGTCTTTCTGGAGTTAACTCTCATGGGATTATGACCCGTCCCATTGGAGTCCTGTAGCTGCTATTTATAGGCAGCAACTGGTAGAGGTTGCGGTTCTTGTGGGGCCATGTGTCCTTTATCGGCTCCGTTTTCATGGCTTCAGGGGAGGACCGATGTGTTTGTTGCCCGACACGACTGCAACATGTGTCGGGTTGTGAAAAAATCACTCGATTATGTCAGGTAATGACTCTGGCGGGTAGCTGATCTGATGAGTGGCTTCATCGTGTGATAGACTCTATCAGGGTGAGTCGTGGTGGGAAAGCTCCCTGTCGGGTAGATGGCGTATGGCTCGTCAGGGCCCCTTGCGCAACACGCCCATGTCGGGTTGCTTCCGTGATGGGCAGGGACTGTGATATGTAAGTGGGCATGTCATACAGCCAGTAAAGGGTCAGTTTAGGTGCTCGTTTTAATTGGGCCAGATGGGCCTTTTTGCTGAATTTGGGTGGAAAAGCGAGGAAAAACTCTGCAAAAGATGGGAAAAGAGTTAGGAGCATAGTGTGGGTTATTCTTATGCAAAACGGGTAAAATGGAGAAGAAAATAGTTTAGAAGGTAGGTTTGACAATGAAATATGAGCCATAAATATCCATAAAATGGGTGTTATCACAACTGCATGCTCAACCTTACAATCATGAATCAAGCATATACACGGTATGAAATGCACTTCCTATTATCATTCCACTTGAATAACACCTTAGAGTGGAGTCCTCCTCAAGGATAACCAACTAGTTATAAGGCCTCAAAACTTGTTACTAAACCTCTTCATGGTCTAAGGAACACTTCTTCCTAACCCTAAAAGGGTAAACATCTATACCATAGGCAAATAGGTCCCAACAACCTTATCCTCTCTCTAGGGTTTGGTTCCTCTAAAGGAAACCAAGATACCATCAGCCTCCAGGGATCGTGCACGAGGCAACCACAACCATCCACTTAGGTCACATCATCCTCAACTTCTCAGGGTTCCTCCTAACCTAGAGTCTAAACTTCTAGCTCAGGCCCTTCTCTCTCTCTCTAGAGCTTAACCCTACAACAACCTTACTACTAGAGGTCCTCTCTCTAAGGTGGGTCAAGCTCACAAGCATACGCCTATATGAGAGAAACCTATGTCTCCCAACATTATCCAAAACACTTCATGCTTATTTCATAAGCTATCCAACATACTCTCTTGGCCAGGGATTTAGCCTACTGTCAGCCCTACTCATGTACTTTGGGTGCAACTTTGCCATGCTCAAATAAGCTCATAGGGTTTCTATATGGTCATCACTAACCTCATCAATGAAGGAGTTATCCTTCACCCTAACATGCACGACCCTTCCCAGGGTTGGGTCACCAAAGGTACTATGTCAGCCAACATCTCACGGCTCATATTGTCATGGGCATCTAAAACATGTCCATCCACACACATGGTATACCATGACATCTAGCTCATCGTGTCATCTCCCTCTCCAACCTTCACTTAGGGTTAGGGTTAGGATCATCCTCAGAGGATGTGCTAGGTCTCTACTTATAATGGAGGACTCTACCTCCAAGACTAACTCTCTCTACTTATTCTCCTGACAAGAAGGTCTATCCTCGTGTATCTCCTGAGGGAATGACAACATATGCCATATGAACTAAGCATGCAACTATTCTTTAGTTTACGCTTAAACTATTAAGCTTATGTCCATGACATCTTATTTACATGCTTTTCATTAATTTGGTGGAGGATTCCTTAAACCTTATCAACTTTACCCACACCTCAAGAGGGTGAGGAAGAGAGAGAAAACCCTAAACCTTAAAATTCGTAACAACATTTGAGTTGAGAAGGTATGAACAAGATGAGAGAGTCCTAAAGGTATCTTATTTTGAGTCAAATCCTGAGACATTGGTCAGGTAGTCACACAAATCTGGGAGTCCTCATATTCAGACTAGCGGTGTGGAGAAAAATATTGCCAATCCCCGGACATGATCCTTTTCTAGACACCTCTGTCTTTCGGAAAATCCTCTAATAACTCCCTCGATTCTATGGAATTTATAAAATTTAATAATTATTAAAGATTAAATGATGATCCGATGCTCTGATACCAAATATAATGACCCCACCTCTCAGTAAACCCCAATTAAGGGAGACCAAGAGGTTAGAGCCATTATCCCAATTAACCAGATCAATGGTTCGAAAAATAATCAATAATTATTATAAAATTCTACCAAGACTATACTGAAAGCTGGAATAAAATAAAACTTTGCATACCTTTTTCAAAAAAACTTGGATATCTACTTCTTTCCACAACTGGAGTCTATTCTAACTAATCCTCCTTTCACTTTATTTATTAATTTCACAATGTGTCACTTTACTATTTGTCCTTTTCAATTTATACCTAAAACACTGACAAACAAAATGTCGGTCAGCATATATGAATATGCCGGTATGTGGGGACAACCAAAATTTCACAAATATGGCTAAAAATCTAAAAATCACAATCAAATTAATTATTAAGCCAATTTACGCTTTCAATGTGACATTCTCCACCACTTTTTCCCTAACCCTGGAATACCCCCATTAGGGTTTCTCTTTTTCCATTGACTTAAGGCTACCTACTCAATCCCGAGCTTGGTGCCTGGGGTCACCTCTCATGGTGCCCATTAGTCATGCAACAAAGACCACCTTCTCAATCCCGAGCTTGGTGTCTGGGGTCACCACTCATGGTACCCATGGGCTGGACCTTTTTGCATCATCCATCAGGGTGGCATGTAGGTGAGAGAATACACACTTATATTATAATTGTAATAATCATAGTGACTTTATTATTTGGAAGTATGAACATTCAAACTTATAGGGGCATTCAATGCGATTAATAATAATTAACCACATACCTGTCAGGATGACTTGAGTGCAGAAATAATCCAACTAAGCAAGAAATCTAGTAAATAATCAAGCACACAAGATGATCCTAAAACATGCATCTAATTTTCCTATCATTGATCAGGCCATCAAGTTCTATTAAACCTAGCTCGCTTCCTAGGGTTTCTAGTCCACTTTTAGGGTTTCCTTTGCAATTAGGGTTTCACTTCATTTTTACTATTTTAAACCCTAATTACCTCATCTATTCCTCATGAAAGATATTAAGGTTACCTTTTAACAAGATATAACCTTAAGGAACAATTAAATGTCCATTAAATCCATTATGCCTATTTCACATTAAAACTACCATTTGTATCCTTTTAAGTCATGACACGATCTTTAGGCCCAATTATCATCTTTGGTTCCTTCCGGATTAACAACTCATCTTTCATGAATTCTATTTATCACTACATCCACCTTTATTCCTTAGAAAATCATAATTACCATATTAAGGGTATTTATCTACAATTAGGAACTTTTATACTTGAAATAGCTTAGAACCATCATATCTCGTCTTTATTCATGAATTTGAACAATTAAGGCCATTAAGAGTCACAATTACTAACATTAGGGTTTCAAGGCCCATTAAAGCTCATTCATGTACATGGAACCCTAAATTAATCCAATTATGTGTAAAGTTCATCCTTTTAGATCTTGATGTGTCTTTTATAATAAACAGGTTAACATCAACTTTAATCATCCATTTAACCCTTCCCCAAATCATTAATCGTCATAGGAATTAGCTTTTCTGAGTTAACATCAACTTTTCTTAATCATTAATGCATTAAAGTTGATAACTTCCATTAATTTTATAATTTTAATAGGAATTAGCTTCTAAATCTATTTTTAATGGATTCCTCGCATTTTTCTGAGCAAGGTTCATATGTTATACGCATACATCCAAGCTACCAATACAAAGATACGAATTTTGCAATATATACTTACTTGGGCCAATCACCGAATGCCACATCATCTCTTTCCATGCAACGCAGCCGCTTAGAAACATAAACGATTTACAATTCTGTCATCACGTAAGTTATTGGTTCTTTAACCCGTGGAGGGGAAAAACGGTCCATTGCCCTCTACCTTCTTCTTCCTCGCCTGCCCTAGTGATGCTGTTGTAGTAAGGGTCAGGTGCGGCCCTGTCGCTGCTTCCCAGACCTCGACGGCCACCAGGGGTGGTTCCCCTACCTCCGCCATGCCTCTACGCATAGGGAGGTGCCCTTAGCTCATGGCTAGGGTGGCCATTTCGGGCCCGCTGTGTCTGCAACTTGCGACCGACTTGCAGCCATCCAGTGGTTGTTGCATCTGGGCTAAAGCAAAGAGATAACCACCAAGCTTCCTTTTGATGTTGTGGGAGCATCGAGCTTCCAACAAGACCACTCCATGACCCTTGTTTGCTCCAGAGTGTCTCTACCCTCTCACAGGTAGGGTTTGCATGAAAAGAACAAGGAGAAGAGAGACGGTTGCATGGGATTATCTTAAACACGATCCAAAGGTTCTACCCCTTATATAGGGGAGGGTTTCAACGCCCAAAGATGACCATCCACGAGTTAACATGTCCCTCTCCCCATAAGAACCCAAGTTCCTTCATTAGGAAGCACATTTCTCTCTCTTATCATCTTCTTAAAAAAACATATTTACTGGATATTTAGGAATTCGAAATTCCTCTCTCTTATTCTCTTTATGCTTGACTTTTAATCCACTAGCACGAAATTATACTTTCTTATAGTAGAAAATACCTCTTTTTAACAATACCACAAAATTCATTAATTATGTATCACCTTATCTGATTATTTCATATTATTTGTATTTTCTCTTTCTTTTCTCCATTGGGGCTCCTTAGACCCAAAGAAACTCTAATATTTCAAAATCCTTTTTAGTGGATACTCATTATCCTTGTAGATGCATCTATATCCATTCTTTATCATTATCTTATTTATTTCTTTATTAAAATATCTCTTTTCGAGAATTTCTGTTTATCTCTCTTTTTATTTTCCTTTTTGGAATTCCTTCTAACATTAGAAACCTTATGGATACGAAAATCCACCAAAAATTACTCAAACATACCACTTTCCACTAATTTCCCATATTTTATCATTGTCTCCAATTTCTTTCTTAATAAAGAAATATTTAATTGATCTTTTCTTTTCTTATTGCATTATCTATGCAACGTTGGACTTCTTAGAACCCAAGGAACCCAAGAGGCATGAAATCCATCTTTGGATAATATTCCCTTGCCTTCTAGAAGTTTCTACGTCTTTCTTTTCTCCATTTCTTATTCACTTATTTAATAATGGAGTTTCCTTTGTCTTTTCCTTATTTTTGGGCCCAATAGCCAATAAAGCCACAAAACAACCAACAAGGCTATTGTAAACAAAATCCTTTTATTCAAAACAATTTATATCATTATTTGTTCAAATATCTTTAATAGGAGAAATTACATTTCTCACCAAAAGAACCCAAAAATTGGGGTTGTAACAATCATGTTCCAAAAGTTAATGGGAAGGTGCTCAATTTACACATGAATGACGACGACCATGCTCATTACAACCTTCATGGTGACTGAAGACCCCACGGTCATGGCTCCCAGAATGACCATCACCATTGCCTTCCACCTCACCCTTGGTCATCAACACAACTGTGGAGATTTATGCATGAAGTTCCAAAAAATGAACATGGAGTTTGTAACATCCTAAAATTTTGAACCTTATAAAATGACCCCAATTAGAAACCCTAATTTTCTTTGTTTTAAAATTGATAATTAAAACATATAATAATGTGATGATGGTTCCCAAATATATTACATAACTCGAATTTGATAACTTTTGCACTAAATTGAAAATCAATATCATCAAGTTAGCCATAATTATTAAATAAGTGACATTTAGGGTTTAATATGAAATTTACCCAATCAACTTTCTTTGTATGACCTCATAATTTTACCATAAGTGGGTTTTGATAATTTAATGATTTACTTAAATGTGTATCCCTAAATCATTTTTTTAAACAATCCTATATAATCAATTCATGGTTATCCTAAAAAGAGAGGTATAGATATTTTTGGGTTTGTCAAATAAGGAAACTAATGATATTTTTGGACTCCTCATGGTCCAATAAGTTAACCTGCCAATTTTCATTTGATTTGAACTCTCACATAAGCTTCAATTTGATTTGGGAAGTAAATAACCTAAAACACCATATAATTAATAGATAAACCTAACCCGTGATGTGTTGGACTTTGGTCCAGCCAACTTTATGTCTGTCACGGGCATGGAGTCCCGCTCCGGGTCATACTCCAGAATCTGGATCTCATGTACAACTGAGAGGCGATAGCCATCTTTTTCACTTGAGTCTAGAGTGTCGTGGACTCCTCAGAGGTGCTGAGAACCCAGCCCCCCTTCAACCATTTTGCTCTTTGTATATTGCAACCAACGAGAAATTGAAACCCGTTTCACCATCCTCGCATCCTGGCAAGTCTTCAGACCCCTAACACCATGGGACTCTATACCCTAGTCTCTCGATCGACAAGGAGCCCTGCTCCTCCCCTATTTCCTACTATGAATGGGAATTTAGCCCCTACAACTGCCAATCTATATAAGTCAGGACCCAACAACACTATGCAACCTTCAAGCAATCGAATTCCTCTACTCCTCTACCCTCTTGCACTTCTGCAATCACCCTCCCTACTCCAACTTGCTTCTGTTGCGTCCAACGTTGTGCAGCGACAACTTAGATGCTCGGGGACAGTCGTGATTTTGGTGACACTATCTCTTGGTTCCCCAAGACTCGTCGAACCGTTTTTGGTGTCAAATTCAACCCAAGCTTGTAGGTACCCCATTTCCCTCTTTTTGTTCCAGGGTCGCTGTTCTGACCACCCCTAAGCAATATGAGGTTTTCAACCACCTTTTTTATGATTTTCTTCAACGTGGTCTCCTCTTGGGATGATAGAACCCGTCTCGATCATCAATTTCTCTCTTAGTTGGTTTCTAGGAGCTCTTCGCATCTGAGCTCTTGACTTGTGATGGAGGAGCCAATTCTAGGACCATAGGATGCCCCACTGCTCCTTTTTGGGCTTGTTGAGACCGTGGCAACCTCAGGAACGATGTTCCGAAGGTGTTTGCCTGAGTTGACCACAGGAAATGAGATTTGATTCTCGATTTTTTTTTTCACTGTCATCATCTATGTGTTTGGGTTGAAGATGAACAATCAAGGCCCATGTTTGACGACTTTGCCCCGCATCTTTGTTCCTACTGTCACACGCTCATGAGGGCATATTTGTGATTAATCTATCTAGTTATCCTTTGATCGCGAGGAAAAGTTGTGGCCAAGCGACGGGCATTCCTTGGTCAATCTTAGTGAGGTGCCCAATCTTTGATTGGTCAGCATTTACAAAATTCATATGTAATTAATTCTTTGTCATAATTTTTCCCAAAAATGTGCATTGGAAAGGGTTTTTTGAGATTTATACGATGGTCATAGTTTCAAATCATGATTTGACTACATTTTTCCCTATTATAATTGAGAAACCTAAAACCCTAGAAATTAGATTAAATATTAATTATTAAAGAATGATAATTGCTTTAATAGGGTAATTAGGGTTTCTAAGCCCTTGGAATGAGATTAGGGTTTCTTAAACCGAAGGAAGTAACTAGGATATTCTCTGAGAGAGAGGTAAGTGGTCCATGCACTTTGAACATAAATATTTGATTGATTGTATATATGTATGCATAATGAATGATATGAATGTATTATGTACTCTTTCAATTGTTAATAGTCAATGAATTTATACTGAACCGAAAGCCATGTTTAATGTCAATATTATTGTATCATCTTCATGCACACTAATTGTAAAATCAAAATTAATATGTAAGAGAAAAGTAAGAGTTTTAAGAGAAAGAAAATGATTAAAACATAACTTATTTAAGGTCCTCACCAAGAGGCTCCTCAGAGAAAAAGTAAGAGGCACTTTGGTTCATAAGAGAAGAGGCACTCTGGTGCAACCCAAGAGGCACTTCAGTGCATAAGAGAAGAGGCACTTTGGTGCAAAACTTGAGGATTCTTAATTTTTTTTTGGTACGATGAGGATTCTTATATAGGTCAAGATAAAAGACATAATTTAAAGGCAATTGTCTCTTTTTAAATGTTTAAATGTTCAAAGTTTATTTTTATTTTACATGTTTTCTTTAAATTATAATATGTTCAATTGCACTTACCAATTTGTTGGATGCAAGGATGGAGGCGTGATGCCCGTAGGAAAGGAGCAACGTCAAGGATAAATCCATCTAAGGATTGGTTTAAAAAGAACCTCAAGGACATCTAGACCAGAACTGGTGGGGTGCCAACTATCCATAGATTAGATTTCCTTTATGAATCATGTGTTTTAGTTTTAGTGTGAGTTTTATGAGAAAGTGCAGGATGTTTAAGAGTAATCGTGTTTAGATTTGTTTATGTATGAGTTATGTTGAGGACATGAGTATGAGAACTGTTATTTTATCCTATATTGGTATATATGAACTTTATTTTTATGCACTGATAATCATGTTTGTGAAATCCCAATGAGATCTATGCTCCCGCTTAGTGTTGTGCATATTTTAGAAATTGGGGTGTTACAATATGGTATCAGAGCTAAAAATATAGTTGGCCACCAGGCTTTTCTCAAAATCTCATATAGTTTATGTTCCCTTTTGTAGATGGCACCCAAGAGGAAATATTATAAGGGCAAGGAACATGTAGACGGAGAGGGAAGCTCTTCCAATGGAGAAAGTGACCATAGTATTTCTAGAGAGGCTAACCCTAATGCATCTCTAGAAGTGCTTATCAAGGCTTTGACTGATGCTATCGCGGGACAACAAGGAAGACCACATCAACTAAGGAACCAGGAGTTGACCTTAGTTGACTTCTTGAAGATCAAGCCTGATGCTTTTTCTAGAGAAGAAGAGCTAGATGTGGTGGGCAAAGTAGAAAGTTGGTTTTAGAACATGGAGCATTGTTTATGTGACCTAGATTGCGATAACCCATATAGGGTTCATTTTGGGACTCACATGCTCAAAGGTGCTCCTAGGACTTGGTGGGAGAACCTGCTAGGATCTCGTGAAGCTGATGCTCCTCCACTAACATGGGAGGAATTCACAAAATCCTTTAAAGACCATTACATATATGAGGCTATGGTGGAGAAGAAAGAAGAGGAGTTTCACAACCTTCGTCAACGTGGTGATATGACTGTCACCCAATATGCCATGAAGTTTAGGATCTTGTAGAAGTATGGATATGATTATGATGAACGACGCAAGGTGAAGAAGTTCATTAAGGGTCTCAAGGAGGACCTTATCTTTGCTTTGTCTAGAGTAGGACACCACACCGTGCAAGGTGTCCTAGATGTTTCACTTGAACTAGAAGACCACCCAGGAAGAGCATGGAAGAAGGACAACCACCCCAACAACAACAACCACCATAATGACAAGAAGAGGAAGGCTCCAGCTGAGGTTGTTGCAAATGAACCTGACAAGACCCAATGTGCCAAGTGCTCTAAGTATCATCTGGGAGAATGCATGTTTGGAACTAGAGTGTGTTATTCATGTGGTGAAGCAGGCCACATTAGATCCAACAGCCTGAAGTTTCAAAAGAAAGAGCCCAAGGTCAATGAAGCACCTAGAGAGAAGTGACATGCTAGAATCTTCACCATGGTGGATGACGATGAAGATGATAAGAATGAACAAGGTATGGTTTAAGTTATTATATCTCCTTAAGGTTATAGTTGTGGTTAGTCTCATCTTATGTATGAACATGTGTAAAATTATAAGTTAAACCTTTCATGTTAAGGATAAGGAAAACCCTAAGGTGGGTAGAACTCTAAAAATTTTGAGGACGAAATTTTTATAAGGTGGGTAGAATTGTAACATCCTATAATTTTGAACCGTATAAAATGACCTCAATTTGAAACCCTAATTTTCTTTGTATTGAAATTGATAATTAAACATATAATAATGTGATGATGGTTCCCAAATATATTACATAAGTCAAATTTGATTACTTTTTCACTAAATTGAAAATCAATATCATCAAGTTAGCCATATTTATTAAATAAGTGACATTTAGGGTTTAATATGAAATTTACCCATTCAACGTTCTTTTTATGGCCTCATAAATTTACCATAAGTGGGTTTTCATAATTTAATGATTTACCCAAATTTGTATTTAGAACTCCCTTTTTTTAAACAATCCTATATAATCAATTCATGGTTATACATATCAGAGTTATGTCCATACACCGCGGACACCATGATGTGTAACCCACCCTGGTTAATGCAGCTCATAGTCATCATTTGGTCCATGGAGAAAATGACCTGGATATCCCACACCCTGGGATTCCACCCCACAGCAATACGGCCACCCTCAATGTCCCCAGGATTAGAAGTAAACTCCCAACCTGTAGGAAACAACCCCTGTACTCTGTCTTCCCCAGCCCTTCTGATCCTCGTCTCCAGACAAATAACCAGTGAAGCCTGAGTTTGTTCAACAACACCCCTCAGCCGCCTCTGATACTCATTGGGGATTTCAATCACATTAGGAAGGCCCACGAGAAGGTGGGTGGTTTTCCTGTTCCAGACTCCTGCTTAGCCAAGTTCAACAATGCCTTGGATGCAGCGGACCTTATTGAACTGAATATGAATGGCGGGTGATCACTTGGCAAAATAAACAGGCGGTCCAGAGGAAGATAGCCAGTCAGTTAGACAAAGCTAATGTGAACAAAAGGTGGATGGACGTGTTTCCACATGTGAATGTTAAATTGGGGAGCCACCCCAATAGATACCACGCCTGTATGGTTGTCCAACTCACGCAGGATACTCTAAAGTGCAACCCTTTCAGATTTTTGGTTGGTTGGTTGGAATGGCCAAGCTGTATGGAGTTGGTAAAAAAGGAGTGGAAGGAGAGTGTTAGTGGTAATCCAATCTACACTGTTATGGAGAAATTGAAGAGAACTAAGAATTCTCTTAAGGTCTGGTCTAGAGGTTTGTCTGACCTCCCTACTTTAATAAGGGAGGCTAAGATGGCTTATGAAGAGGCGGCAGGGAGACTTAGACTTAATCCTTTGCAGGAGGAGGCGATTGAATGTGATAAGATTGTGGAAAAATGCTTGGCCCAGCTGGAGAAGGTGGAGGAGTTATGTCTGTGGCAATGGAGTCACATCAAATGGGTTAGAGATGGAGATAGGAACTCCAGTACTTATCATGAAGCAATTAAGAAGAACGAGATGAGGGACGCCATACATTCTCTGCTTAAGAGCAACGGGGAAACTATTAATTCTCCCAGCGAAGTGGGACAGGAAGCTGTGGAGTTTTACAGTTCACTATATAATAAAGGCCAGTTCATGGCTGCTTGTGGGTGGGAAGATATGGACTGTAGAATTACACAGGAGATGAACAGAATGCTCACCGGACCAGCTTCATAGGGTGAAATTAGGGAGGCTGTGTTTTCCATTGGGTCTATGAAGGCTCCTGGGCCCGATGGGTTCAACACTAGATTTTTTCAGGTGTCTTGGGATTTAATCAAAGAGGATGTGTGTAGGGCGGTCAGGTGGTTTCTGGTTGGTGGAAGAATGGTCAAGAAGACCAATCACACGTTCCTCAGGCTCATACGAAAAAAGAAAATTGTGGAGAATATGAATGATCTAAGACCTATACCTTGTTGCTCTGTCTTCTATAAAATTATAACTAAGCTCCTTGCCAATAGACTTAAGAAAGTCGTGCCTGATATCATTTCACCGGCCCAAACGGCGTTCATTAAGGGCAGAAGCATGTCAGACAGTGCCCTTCTGGCTGCGGAGTTCATGCTGGAGTTTGGGGTTAAAAGCAGTACATGCAAAGCTTGTGTGAAGTTGGATCTCTCTAAACTGTACGATAATGTGAAGTGGGAGTCTCTTTGGGAGATCATGAGAGCGTTGGGATTTGGGTAAAGGTGGATTAATATCATTAAGGAGTGTGTGACCACTACTTCTTTCTCGGTGCTTGTGAACGGGGTTCCTTATGGGTTGTTCAAGGACTCTAATGGGCTAAGACAAGGGGACCCCCTTTCCCCCTTACTGTTTACCATTGTTATGGAGGGGTTGTCCCATTTGGTGAAAAAGGAGGAGGATCTCTTGAAGATTAGAACTTTCAGACAGGGAGGGGTGAAGGTGAGGACGCATATGATTTTTGCTGACGATGTGTTGTTTTTTCTTAAGGCTACTGTTAAGACTCTGAGGACCTTCAGGAGGGTGATGAGGAGGTTCGGTGATCTAACTGGTCTCTATATCAGTGAGGTCAAATCTAAGGTCTTTTTTCTCTAGATCCCCATGTTTATGATGGACAAGTTTAGATCTGTCATTTCCTCCTTTTGCTAGGGTGGTAGAGTGCATGGTGTTGTGTGGGCTTACATTGCGAGAACTTATGAGGAAGGTGGTATGAACATCCGTGATACGGAGGATATATCCTGGGCGGTGACATTTAAACGAATTGACAGATTTTTGAGGAGCAAGGACTCTTTCTAGAGCTGTTGAATGAGGGATAGGTATGGGAGTAGCTTGGAGGGTGTGGTTGATATGCGGGGTTCCAGGGTGTGGCGGTCCATGTGTAGAGCATGGTTGGATGTCTCTGCCAACTACATTTTAGTGAACAGAAGGTGGTCGCTGCAGGATGGTAACATCCGGCCCTGGTCTGTGCAGGTTGGTACTGCCCCCATGGTTCCTTGGCATCCTTTGATTTGGTGCAAGTTTCATGTGTCGAAGTGGAGCTGCGCCACCTACAGATCGGTTTTGATGAAGCTACCTACTGCTGATCGTATGCTGAGCTGGGGGATGGTGTTACCTGCTGTTGTGTGCGTTTTATGTAGGAGTGAACCTGAAACACATTCCCATTTGTTCTTCAATTGTCCATACACTAGATATTTGTGGTGTCATTTTTCTCTAAAGATGGGGTGGGGCGGAGCCCCTCCTTCTTCTCCCTTGCTACATTGTATGATTTGGATGTTGGAGAAGACTGATCTCTCGTGTGATAATAGGCATTGGGGTGGCGTTGGTGTTTCGGGGCTCTGCTTTTTCATTTGGAGGGAAAGGAACCGCAGATGGCATGGCAATGGGGAGATGAACAAGGTTATGGTCTTTGATGCCTTTGCCAAGAGCTTTGCTTGGGTTGTAAAGGGTAAACCGAAGTTGAGTTCGGGTGTTGATAGGAGTGTTCTCAACTACTGGGGTTTTGGTGGTTAGCCTACCCCCTTGTATAGTATACGGGGGTGATACCCGTTATACTCTTTTTTGATGATATTAGTAATATTTTACCTTCTCCAAAAAACAAATTCATGGTTATACTAAAAAGAGAGGTATAGATATGTTTGGGGTTGTCAAATAAGGAAACTAATGATATTTTTGGAGTCCTCGTGGTACAATTTGTTATCTTGCCAATTTTCATTAGATTTGAACTCTCACATATGCTTCAATTTGATTTGGTAAGTACATAACCTAAAACACCATATAATTAATAGATAAACCTAACCCTTTATGTGTTGGACTTTGGTTTATCCGACTTTATGTCTGTCACGCGGATGGAGTCCCACTCCGGGTCAAACTCCAGAATCCAGATCTTGTGTACAACCGAGAGGCGAGAGCCATCTTTTTCACCCGAGTCCAGAGTGTCGCGGACTCCTCAGTGGCGCTGAGAACCCAACCCCCCTTCAACATTTTTTCTCTATATATGTTGCATCCTGTAAGAAACCAAGACCTGTTTCACCATCCTCACATCCTGGTGAGTCTCCAGACTCCTAGCACCATGGGACTCTATGCCCTAGTCTCCCGATCGACAAGGAGCCCTACTCCTTCCTTATTTCCTACTGTGGATGGGAATTTAGCACCTCCAGTCGTCAATCTATATAAGTCAGGACCCAAAAACACTCTACAACCTTCAAGCAATCAAATTCCTCTGCTCCTCTACCATTTTGCACTTCCACGATCGCCCTCCCTACTCCAGCTTGCTTCTGCTTCGTCCGAAGTTGTGCAACGACAACTTAGATGATCAGGGACCACCATGATTTTGGGGACACCATCTCGTGCTTCCCCAAGACTCATCGACCTGTTTCTGGCATCGAATTCAACCCAAGCTTGTAGGTACCCCATTTCCCTCTTTTCATTCTAGGGTCACTATTCTGACCATCCCTTAGCAATATGAGGTTTTTGACCACTTTGTTATGATTTTCTACAACATGGTCTCCTCCTGGGATGATAGAACCCATCTCGATCTTTGATTTTTCTCCTAGTTAGTTTATGGGAGATCTCCACATCTGAGCTCTTGACCTATGATGGCGGAGGCCGATTCTAGGACCATAGGATGCCCCACTGCTCCTTTTTGGGCTTGTCAAGACCATGGCAACCTTAGGAATGATGTTTTGAAGGTGTTTGCCTGAGGTTACCACAGGAAATGAGATTTGATTCTCAATTTTTTTTCACTATCATTGTCTCTATGTCTGGGTTGAAGATGAACAATCAAGGCCCATGTTTGACGACTTTGCTCGACATCTTTGTTCCTTTTATAGCTCACCCATGAAGGCATATTTGTAATTAATCTGCCTAGTTATCCTTTGATTGTGAGGAAAAGCCCTGGTCAAGCGACGGGCATTCCTTGGTAAATCTCAACAAGGTGCCCAGTCTTTGGGTGGCCCCCTTCTTTACACGTGGATTTACCTTGATTTTTTATTGGTTGGCATTTACAAAATTCACATGTAATGAATTCTTTGTCATACTTATTTCCCAAAAGTATGCATTGGAAAGGGTTTTTCGAGATCCATACGATGGAATTAGTTTCAAACCCTGATTCGACTATGTTTTTTCTTGTTTTAATTGAGAAACCCAAAACCCTAGAAATTAGGTTAAATATTAATTATTAATGAATGATAATTGCTTTAACAGGGTAATTAGGGTTTCTAAGCCCCAGGAATGAGATTTGCCCCAGGAATGAGATTAGGGTTTCCTAAACCTAAGGAAGCAACTAGGATCTTCTCTAAGAGAGAGAGAGGTAAGTGATTCGTACTTTGAACATAACTATTTGATTGATTGTATATATGTATGCATAATGAATGTTATGAATGTATCATTACTATTTCAATTGTTAACAATCAATGAATTTATACTGAACATAATGCCATGTTTAATGTCCATATTATTGTATCATCTTCATGCACATTAAGAGTAAAATCAAGATTAATATTTAAGAGAAAAGTAGGAGTTTTAAGAGAAAGACAATGATTAAAATATAACTTATATAAGGTCCTCACCAAGAGGATCCTTGGAGAAAAACTAAGAGGCACTTTCATACGTGTGTGATTAAAATACACACTTTCATACGTGTGTATATATATATATATATATATATATATATATATATAATGGACCATACGTGTGTATATATATATATATATATATATATATATTATATATATATATATATAGTAACGATCTAGTGAGAAACATCCTCCGGTGAGAGCATGAGAGGCATTTGAATAACTACAAATTTGAAACTATTTTTTAAAATCCAACCGTACAGATGGAAAAAGAATCATTTCATTTACGTTCTGAGAAAATATCATTACAATCAAACATTGTTTACATGTCCATATGTACAATATACACTTTTTACATCTAACGGTCAGTCTAAAATTCAATAAAGAGCATCGAAAAGTATCTGGTTGTTGTGAATGATCTACAAATCGGATGTTGATAAAATTTATAGGAAGGTAGATAGTAAGGTATACTTGTAAACTGTATGGTTGGATTATGAAAAATTGATCTATGTGGAGAGTTATTAAAATACCTCTCATACTCTCACCAAGATATATTTCTCACTGAATCATTGCCATATATATATATATATATATATATATATATATATATATATATATATATATATATATATATATATATATATATATATATATATATATATATATATATATATATATATATATATATATATATAACAAGCATCAACAGGTCCATTTTGAGGTGGCACTTTCACCTGGTCGATACGTCTTTTATGTGTTGACCTAAACCTTCAGTTCCCGCTTCATAGATGGAAATGATCAGTATATTGATATTGCAGGGCAGTTGACTCATCGATCAACTGGTCGATACGTCTTTTATATGTTGACCTAAACCTTAAGTTCCCACTTCATAGACGGAAACGATCAGTATATTAATATTGCAGGGCAGTTTGACTCTTCCGGCACGCTAAACAACCGTCAAAGTATGTAACTTCCCATTAACTACGTCTGTCTTGCTTACCGAAATTAACTGTAGAAACGGTTCGTATGGGGATATGTCTCGCAACTCGCAAGGCAAGTGGTATGATTGTTTGAAACATGAAAGTAAGAGGTAGCAATCACAAAGGAAAAGGCGTGCAAGGCTCCACTACGTGGAGCTTTCATGTCATGTCTTGTTAGAAACAAAGTGAAATTCCTACTTCCTTTTCTTCTTCTTCCAATTAGAAGGATAAACAAAACTGGTATCTATTTCCCAAATCTTTCCTTACGGATGAATCATCCACCCACCATCTTGACAGTTGACAGTATCAGATTCCACTACTGTCTACTGCTCTCGAATATATCACCACGCAAGTCAGCATGTCAGTTTGGGTTACTCTCCTCCCCCACACGAACGTCATCGATCCCATACTATGATTTTCCGTCCAAAGTCAAAGTTTCATCACCAAGCACACGTCAAAGAGAAAGCATACATGCACACAGAGAAGAAAAGATTGTAGATAAGGTCGGAGAGGTGCCGCTCTCGTGGACCTCGTCTGTTTCCTTCCGACTGGTGATGTCGCTTCCCAACCCCTAATCCTTCCAGCTAATCCTCATCCTTATTCCGACAGTGTATTTGTGGGGATGCTTCCAGGGTGATGCGTGGTGGTGGAACGTGGAAACAATAGACCACTGCTCGCAGAAAAACACCAACATCCAAACCTCAAATAAGTCTAATGGCAGCTAACATGACTCCAAACAATACAAGTCTGTGCAGCAGTTTGGTACTCCTTGGATGTGGCAATAGATGCAGTTTGCTACTCCTGCTTATATAAGATTACGAGATAAGAATTCTCCCCCTTCTCTCACAGCCCGTAAACGGAAGCCGGACGAAGATGGTAAATAAAATATCACTAACCGACCATGTCCCTTTCATTGCAACTCTACTTATATTTAATCATATATATGTGCACGCCTAGAAGCATTTTCTGGTGATATTGCTACGCCTTTTCAGATGTCCTAATTATCTATAGTTGAAACAAATATTGGTAAAATTCAAATTCCAATTTGGTTTTAGATTTTTCCGTGAAGACATGCTTCTTTTTCTAGATATTTTAACCCCATCATATTTGATAAAGCCTAACAACGTTCACAAATCATACATCCGTTCAGGGCTGTCAGCCCTATTATATTTTTAGAATGAGGTTTGATATACAGATCAGAAACAGAAGAAAAATGGGACCAATTTTGTCATCATGTATGCATAACAAAAAAAATGGAGGAGAAAAATACTACTTTCATCCTCCAATTCTCCTACATTTTTGTTGTTATGCATACATGCAAATTAGTCTCATTTCTGATTTTGTTTCTGTTTTGTGTATCATTTCTCTTTTAAAATTGTAGCGCAATAGGCACTCTTATTTGTTAATTTTGTATACTTCTCCTAATTTTTTGGACATAGTCCACATACTGAATCTGAAACAATTTATGTTAGATAAACAACCAAGTTTGTGTTTAATTGATCTGGAGCCAGCGGGACTTGATTTTTTTATTACAAAATGCAAAACACTATCGAATCCAGCTTTTAAAACTATAACGTGAAACTAGAACCCAATATTATGAACTTTACACTTCTGTTAATAATTATTAATTAAAATTTAAAATAAGAATAGATATTTTTGTAGTATATTATAATTTGAAGTTGTGTATAGATTTAAGTTATGCACTAAACAAATTATCAACTAGACACTTATTGGAATCCAAATAGACTGAATTTTTTAACCTACAACTAAATGTGTACATCTATTATCAAAGCTTAATCTTCTAAGTTAGACAAGATCTAAACCTGAAACGACTTATTTTATCATAGCAGATTCATTAATTAAAATATAATTTTGAACTTCTAATCAATATCTAGAAATATCAGCTCCTAACATCCTATATATAGGTAAATCAAGGAGAGGTTCCAATCAGTTGCGGGTGATGTAAACATATGTTACAACTATCCTTTTAATGAAATGGTTTGAGCTGTTGGTCCTTGATGTGGCTTGGGACTAGTAGGCACTTATTTTGGTTAAGCAGAACATATAGTCTCGGATTAATTTCGTTACAATTGGCATGGAAATTATATCCCCCAAGTAGATGTGACCCAAATGGACAATTGACATCCTAGCAATGAGACATACACTACAGGCATAAAGAAAGGGCTATTAGTTATATAGATACATGATGTTGGGCTGACAATCTAAAACATGACTAGGCTAAAGCATTTTCCAACTTGAAATAAATTGGGCGAGTGATGGGAGTTTTCTGGGATCTGTTCAACTTGATGGGGTTGTTTGAATTTTTAAAAGGGAAAAGTGATTTGATATTTTGTAGAAAATTTAAGATACTTCTTCATGACGATGGTTGTGTTGTTTCCTTTTTTCTAAGTTATTAAAATATTACACGTTGTGTTCTTTTGTCTAAGAAATTACCTAATTATTTCAATATTAACTCACATAAAATAGCCACACACACCCAATCTCTTTCTCCTGTCTTGGATAAAAATGAGATAGATTGGATTGACCACCCTAAATTGTGATCACACACACATTATGTGAATTAGCCTATATACTGAGTTAGTCCCAGCTCTTCTGCCAATTCAAATGGGACAATGCCTCACACAATAATTTCATTAAGTTAGAAATAAATTTAAAGGCTCATTAATTGGTAAAAATCCCAAGAGTACAAGTGATGCTATTTTGGCATCCCAATAGTAATCTATTTTCACATGAGGTATTCTACAATGAAAAAAATTTGTGATAATTTTTGGATGGTTGGTATGACTAGGGACAACAAAAATGTTTCTACTATTTACAATCGTTCTCACACATGCTTTATTTGTAAGTGACATATCTTTCTCATTCCATGACCCCATATACATCAATTAGATTCATCCATGAATTGTTTGTCAATTTCGTAGTATCTTTTTTCTTTATCTCATATGTAGGTATATAACCATTGTCTAACCACAAGAAGTTATCATTCAATAACGACTAAGTTATATGCCCCTCATCGATAATAATATAGGAAATACAAATGAACATATTTACAAATATTGTCATTTTGAATGGAAACATATAAGATAGATGGTTACAGAAAACCACTTGTACACTTTTTATTATAAACACATCTATTCACATCAAAATAATTGTTTTGAATTTATATTCTTTTTAGAATATGTGCCACTACCTATGCCTTATCATCCTCCAATTACTGTTATGATTATAAAATGATATGGTGGATATAAAAATATGATAAGTAGGAAGGCAATTGGAGCTAAAAACATGTGTGATCTTAAATTGAATTCTTCAATGGAAATCTATTACTTATTATAAATCAAACACATTGTATGTTATTGGTGAAATGACTATCATTATTAACAAAGGGGACAGTTATTCATCCACTCATGAGTGACTCAATTAGAGAAAAGAAGGTATACATCAAAGAGATAACCAATAAGTGGAGATGAATATTTCTTCATGTTAATATGTTAAGCACTGACCACATACAAGTTTTCGTTCTAAAGTCAAGCGACATATACTTTATTTCTAAATATACACAAAAGTGTGTGTGTGGGTGCGCGCACACACACATACACACACATATCTAACTACTATAAAAAGAGTGAATAAGTTTTATGAATTACAACAATGCACTAACCAATCAGATTTCTCCATTTTCAAAACATTGTATTCTCCTTAAGTCTCTTTTTCTCTCCTTTTTTCAAAAATTTACACACTCTGATTCCACCACCCCTCTCCCCCCCACTCTCTCCGTTAAACTCCCACAATCTTCTTTTCTCTCATTCTCTCTCCTCATTGTGATCAAACCATCCCTCAACTCTCTCACAACGCCCTCCAACCAAGAAAATATGTCTTTTATTCAAATTAATAAACCATTCTTTTGGAAAAATCTCTAGCTATCTCTCACAGGTTTCCCTGATCCCCCTCCCACAACAAGTTCCATGTAACTACTCCCTATCTATGCAGACTCTTCTTTATTTGTTTTCCCTATTTGTACAATGCTAAATATAACATAACAACATGCTTAAAGCCTATGTTGGATCATAATTAATATTATAAAGCACCATCTTTTGTAATTGCAAATCCCATGGAGGTAATGAATGTATATGAGGGATTTTCTTCCTTTTTTTCCCTATGAATACAATGCTTTATTCAAAAGGAACAAAATGCCTACTTCTTTGAAATTGTTTCTCCTTTATTTTTGCTCAGTTTGTCTCCTCAATGTTGGGATGTTGGGTCCAACACCCCAGTGCCCATGATCAAAGTTAAAAAACTAGTAACTACCCACGACAAGATTTGGCCACTCTATTAAATTTAATTTCAACTTTCCGCTTCTCTCGGTTCACCCTTTAGAACCTCCCCACAAAAACTGCTTTCTCCAATGATTTTTCCCACGATAATCTGCTATTTCGTGCGTCATCCTATTCCTTTCGGCATTTATCTATTCTTTTTCATAACCCATAGAGTTTTCATCCTTAAATATAGCACATAACTATAACGACCAAGCACCTCTTCATCCATCACTCCACGTATCTCTCCACTTGGGTATACGATGCTCGGGAGGAAGCTCGCTTAACATCATGTTCTTCTGTAGCTCTGCACATACAACCCTTGTCAAGAGACTATAGGAGCACATCCTCTAGTCATGGGTATTGCCTT
Organism: Alisma plantago-aquatica; assembly: GCA_963693085.1. NCBI lineage: Eukaryota > Viridiplantae > Streptophyta > Magnoliopsida > Alismatales > Alismataceae > Alisma > Alisma plantago-aquatica. The sequence continues at coordinate 45,489,497 of OY856409.1, forward strand.
CTTGCACAACCAAAGTCCCAAACGTTGGTCGATTTGTCCAAGCTCAGATCCTTCTATGCATACAATAACATGATAGAGATAAGAAATATCACTAAGGCCATTACCAAGCCACTTCACAGCTAGCCACGAGCTTAATGTTGCTTCGAATCACGTGTAGCGGGCCATAGGTGGACTTCACCATGAGACTTATATACTCGGCGAGGGAGACCAACAACACGCCACATCATACCAATGGAGGTCTGTGATCTTGTTGACGACAGAGGAATTTCACACGATCATGTAGAGATCAATTGCGTGGAGGGCCTTCTCTTCCTGTTGAACCACATACTATAATAGACAACAGGGTATGCAGTTAGGATATTAGTACAACTACCACAATTGGAATGTTAATACAACTTGGTATTGTTAGTCATGCTTATGCTGGAAAAAAATAATGTCTCATCCATTCTTTACTTTTTCTCCTCTCTCACAACTATTGTGTTTTAATATATATGCCTATGCTTTATTTTGTTGGCTTCATTATAACTACAACGTGAACATTTTGATTCACGTGTACATTCTTAGGACTCTACTTATTTGCATGAACAACTAACTTATCAAGAGGGTCTGGAGAAGTCGTCGCAGCACAATGCCGATCAGGTTCGAGTAATAAGATATCCTTCTCTTCCTCACATTGGTGGTGTTTTGATAATTAGTTATGATGAATTAGTTGTCACGGGTAAATTAACAAATGGTATGTCTGACTTTGTGTGAAATAACTTTTGTCTGAAGCAATTTTAAAAATAAATTGATGGTAAGATGTCTGATTTTTACACAAGTAATATTTTTCTATTTATACAAAATCTATTATATGCCATATACATAAATATTGTTATATGTATTGAAATATTTGTTTAAGGAATTATGTGAAAAATGGATATTCAAATAAACATATTTCTACGGTGAGGAATCCAACCGGCACATTATGTGAAGATTATATGGTTAACTAACATGTGTGGTATCTTTTCTATCTTACAAACAGTATAACAAACAGGGGTTAATATGCTGTGTTGCCGTTGTAGCATCAGAACAAGAACAATCATTATAGATCATTAATTCCACAATTTTTTTTTGTCATTCCCATTCCCTCCCACATTATCATCGTTTTCCCACAATTAAATCCATGGACACAATTTTTATCTATGAATCCTCTATCTCTCATTCTTGGATGTATTTAACTCTCTCAAAAGTCTCGATTTATTCAATCCACTTTCAACCTTTCCCCATCATTCTTCCTTTTCTTTAATATTTTTGGGTCTCCAATCAATGCCTTTGATATTCCCCATCATTCCAACTCTTCCGCAATTATCCTTCTAAAGTCTCTTTCTTTCCCAGTCCACTCTTTTGTCTTCCATAATTTTTAGATTTTTGTATCTTAGTCCATTATGTTGCAATCACATATGAGGATATATAAATATCAATATATTTTTAATAACAACCTGCGCATTGTAGACTTTGTTAAATGTTGATATGAATGTGTATATTTGTACTGGAATCCTCAAGATCTGCATATATTCCTTATTGTATATATATATTCCAAAAATATTGGCAAAAATATTGTAAAATAAACCATTGATCGATATTTTGAGTTACAAAAGAAGGTGGGACATGTTATATTTTTGGATATTCTGACAAAGCTTAATCTTGTACTACTATATAACCTCTCTTATGCATTGACACCTTTTGTTATAAGGTCTACTTCATGTTTAATGAATCATTCTTAATGCATTTTCCACCGTTTAGTATTATTGGTTGATGAACTTTCAACGGTAACTCCTGAATCAATAGACTATCCTTCTACTAAATCAGAGAAATAGTTTAGTTGAAGGGTGGTTAACAATTAAAATTCATATTGGAGTCTTAAATGAACTACAAGGACAAACTCCTACACTTGCCAAGTCTAATGGTTTATGTCTAGAGAATCTTACATGTTTATACTTCATTAAAATGCAAGTATTTCTTACTAATTAAAAATTAATTTTTTTTTTATAAAACCCAATTGGGTTGCCTAATTTTTTATAAGTTTATACTCCATATTTTCTCTATCTCTCACTTCTTCCACTGTTTTCTTCATTTTTCTATAAAACTTCTCTCTCCTCTTTTGAAATATGAACAGTTAAAAATATTGTTTCTTTTATCAAATTTAATAACCAGTTCTTCTATATCCTAAAAATGTTTTCATTTCTTTCCTATGAACTATCTCATATTAAAAACACATGTCATAAACATGTTGACTCAAGGTATAAATTGACTAAACCCTTATTTTGATGATGAATAAACCATTCTAATTAATTGTGTCTAATGTCTCTATTTGAGTGATTTCAGATTAGGTATAGACACACTCCAAATGCCCTAACTTGCGCATATCAACTTGTAGAAAAGACAACTCAAAGTCAATACAAGTGCACTTTTTGTAATATGATGTAATTCCATTAGAATCATGTTGTAAATCACTTGTAATGATTGTATGACTTGTAATTAAGCTTATAAAAAATTAGGATCACTTAGATCGAATATTTAAGCACTCAAAATCCATTTTCAAAAATTCACATCAGGCTGTTCATCGGTCGAGTTTAAACTCGACCGATCCGGATTGGATCTTTAAAATGACTTTTGATCAGTTGAGTTTACACTTCACAGAACTCGATCGATCCCTCTACTGACCAAAAATGATTTAAGTGAATCGGTCGAGTTACCCCAGGACAAACTCGACCGATGGCCTAAATTGGTCTTGTCTCTTAGTGGGGATCGATCAAGTTACTTTTATAGAAACTTGGTCGATTGCACTGTACAGAAACGTGCAGAAAAGTATTTCTTGCCGTTGTGGAGTTGCAACTAGTGAAAATATATCCATTACAAGCTACAAAATAGCTAGTTTTCATTCTCAAGTGTCCCCAAAGGCTTCTAGGCATCCTCAACTATAAATAGGACCCCTTGGGCTACATCTCATGGTTAGCCAAGCAGTATGAAGGTCCCTTTTCTATAATTGAGTGATCCTATAGCATGCTCTCTCTCTCTAAGCTTGATCACTTGCTACATCCATTAGAGTGAGTAGGAGATTTGTAAGAGAGCTCGTCCTACATGTATATGTTGTGAGGCTCTCACTTCTACCACCCCCTATCTCTCATTTCAGCCATGAAGATGAAGGTTCTCTCTCTTGGCTAAGAGAGGTGAAGAAGAACAAGGGAAGGCGTCCCTTGGTGAAGATCAAGGCTGAAGACTTGGAGCAAGAGTGGGTAAGCCCTTGGTGAAGGCAGAAGACTCGTTGTTCAAATGGATAAGTCCGTGGTGGAAGCTTCTCTGAGTGAAGTTGAAGTCAAAGGCTAAAGATCCAAGAAGAGTGGGTAATTCCTTGAAGGTTGAAAACTTGTGCAAGAGTAGGTAAATCCATGGAAGAAGGCGGAAGACTCCTTGTAAAGTAGGTAAGTCCTTGGTAAGGTTGAAGACTCTTTGTATTAGATAGGTAAATCCTTTGGTTGGTCATGTATTGTTTCTCCTATAATGAATATAATGAAGGTGCAAGGTTAAGAAATCCTGGAGGTTGACCTCTCTAAGTAAGTGGACTAACTCACTTCTAGTTTGAAGTGTGGAACCACTCTAAATAGCTTGTCTACTTGTGCTTGCTCAATCTCTCTCATCCTGGCTATGCATGTTTTAGTTGTACTCAAATTACCTATTTAGCAACCTTATCTTGTGATATATCTTGAAGTTCTAATGAATTTTGTTTAAGTGCATTCAACTCTATTCACCCCCCTCTAGAGCATCTAATCACCCCACTATATATATATATATATATATATATATACGTGTATATATATATATATATATATATACGTATATATATAAATATATATATATATATATA
>OY856409.1:45498400-45558400 GCA_963693085.1 Alisma plantago-aquatica
CTCTCCTTCTTTCACTCTCTTCTCTCCTTTTTTTGAGGATTTTAAAATTTTTACTGATTTTTATACTCCTCTAAACCACGATCCCCAACACCCCACCCCCTCTTCGCCCCAATCTCTCCTCTTAACTCCTACAATCACTCTTTCTCTCCCATCTCATTCAAACCCTACGCTTCCTTATTCTCCTCAACCGCTTCCTTATTCTCTTCAACCATCTCCACTAAACCACAATCCAAACCCATGATTCAACCACTACTTTCCTCCCACGTATCCCATCTCTCTCCATAATTACTATAGAATAGTTCATCCCCTTCCCCCCTTCCATATATTTCGGTTGTTGATTTTTCTTATCGCTACATTAATTTATCTCGCCATTAATCACACCCCACTAAATGAGTCCCTCACAAAGAGGACAATACACGTTGATCTTAAAACCAACTTTCCACACGTCTCTTCTAGCCATTCTGTATACCTTTTTCGCCTTTTTAGATATCAAAAAATACATTATATCATAACACATAGATATAAAAACAAATACATGAAATAATAGGAAATTTTGTAAGTTGTTAATATACTATGATTATATACACATATATATAATGTTCATTTCATTGTCTTTATTTTTAAGGATAAAATTTTTTTTAATACAAACAAGTCAATTCTCATTTAATTTTTGTAGGTTTGCTCGAAACGTAAATTTGTAAGATTTTGATATATAAAACACATGATCATATGAATAATGGATATGGACATATACACAATGATTTTTGATTTTTTCATCATATTTATAAAAAAATTAACTGAGCTAAAAATATAATACACATTTTGGGAATTATTATTCTTCATTACCAATATTTCCTCCCCCATGACCACTAAAATTTGTTCTTTAATACGAGCTAAAAGATGTTATTTTTAATAGCATTTTTCTTTTCCCCATCGTGATCACACACACACATATATAAACTAATTTCATGGCTTATATATGAGTCAATCACATGATAATAATATGCAATCAAATATAATTGAGATGCCCATGTTGACACACCTTAAAAAAATGTCTTATGATATAAAGTGTGTTTCTTTAGGTTATAACTTCGAATTACTAATGATTTCATTCATTTTTTCTTAAGATATTTTATTTTAATAAACATATTTATTGACCACCATGTAATGGCATCATACTTTGTGTATATTTTGTATATGGTTACAGCTGATTTACATGAGAAAACAAACCTACATAATTATACACATCTAATTTTACATGTATGGATGATATCATCATGGTACAAATTGTGTCAAAATATAATTATGTGAGTTTGTTTACATATCTACTTTTGACATTATAGTTAACCTTTTGATTTTGTAAAATTGAATCTAAGAAATTTAACAAATTTTGTTGTTCACGTGCATGGCACGTGTGCATTTACTAGTATATGTATATATGCTAGTCTAGAACTTCAGTGTTTCATCCACAAAATTAAGGTGTTGTACACCTAAGGTGAGTGTTTATCTCCCTCTTTAGCTTGGTATTTACATTGTAAGACTAAATCTATCTGACTAAGATAATCAAGATGTTTCTTGTATTTGTATGTAACTGGGTATTCATTTGGGAAGATATTAGGAAATAAATGCTACTAATTTAGATTGTTTCTCATTAAATTATATTTTTCTATTTCCTAATCTATTGATTGATGTTCTTTGAATAATCCCATGGTTAGAGAACTATTCTATATTATATGAACATTTCCTAAAAGTTGTCCTAATGAATGGTTTGATTGGAAAATGTGTTTGCAAAATACAAAATCTTATTTAAACTTGACAAAAAGGAGTCTCTACATTGTAATTTCATATATTTTCTAGAATTACATATGGTATGACATGATGAAAGTTGTGAGGGTTTGAAATGTGAATATTTCTCTTTATATGTTAGTGTCTTCAGATTGATTGGAATGAGACAATGAATCTATGTATATACAATTGATATATGAATCATGTGGTAATGGAAACTAGGGTTTCCATGTTTTGTGAATATCCTTAATGATTTATATCCACCTTGATGATGGTAGTAGATAATAAGGTTTTTATGGCATATTGAATCATTTCAAGTTCTTGAAAAACATTGAAATTTTGAATTAAGTTGAGAATGAGAGATCAAGTATGATCTTATATATAATCTTTCTAGATTTGATGGAATGATAATTTGTAGGTATTATTACTCAATTTAACGTGATAAGTCTTACAAAGATGGTTAAAACATGATGATCTAACTCAGTATAATTTATGGTATAACGAGTAAACCTTGCATGAATGCATTATTTTTATACAAGTGACGTAGTAATGAATCGGGAAGATGACTAAAAGATAAAGAGTAAGAAGAAGTAACCATAATATGTGGTACTTCTAAATTTAAAGTATTGTAAGGAATATAACAATTTCTAATAATAGCCAAAATTCCACTAGAAGTTAATGGCATGGTACACTCATCTAAAAACAAGAGAGGAAATGGAAAAGAATGAATTGAATCGTGATGAAAATTTATCGATGCAATTATTGAAATTAGTATGGAGAAGTCTTTCATGTATTTACTTTAATATATTGATAAGTGTCGCTTTGCAATATCAATCACTAAGATGGTTAATCCTAGAGTTTAATCCTTTTTCTACTTCCGATTAAGGCTAGTATAGAAAGGGTCGATCCCACATGACAACTTTTTAAGATTGTTTCTTTTATCCCAATTATTTTGAAGAACTTGTTATTTGTTTTTGTTATTTTTTAGATTTGGAACAGAAAGTTAAAGTCAAGTTGGGGATTTGATTGATTACACTAATGCAAGAAAGAAAATGCACTTAACAAGAATAAAAATGCACAAGGAAATTTTAAGATTATTATTAGCACAAGAAAAACTATATGAAAGAAAAGACTAGGAATTAAAGAAAGCTAATGTATGCGGTGATTAAATCAAGAGATGGAAATCGAGGCGTTAGGGGTTTTCACCACCTTAGCCTAGGCAAAAATAAACTAATCCTTAAAAATGACGGATTCAATGAAGGCAAGTGAATTAATAAAAATCCACTAAAGATAGACTCCACATGAGCCCATTGATCCTGGTGCTCATGCTTCTTAGTTCATCATCCTAAAAGAAGAAGATTCACGGTCGTTTCAAAACTCCTATCCAATTGGGTTTTTTGTTCTAAATCCGAACTTCCATGGTCATATCCATCCAGATTAACTTCTAATCAAATCAATTAATTACTTTGATAGATCAATTAGTTATCAAACCCAAAAGCCATCTAGAATCATTTTTTAGGAAAAGTCGATTAAATCCCTGGCTAAGGGGTTATTCCGCTTGCCTCGATAGAAAACTACTCACTCATGGAGAAGGGGGAGATGGAGGAAGAAAGTATTGAAGCCATAGTCTAGCCCAAAATTAGGAGGTTAATCCTTATGCTAGAGACAATAAAATGGCTTAGTTCTTAGTTCCTTGATCCAAAATTAAAGAATGGAGAAAAAATATTAAGACAAAAGTGGAATGAAGAGACAAGAACAAAGTATGAAAGAACAATGCTTGAAATAAAATCTACTTTGTTACAGAATAAGAAGATGATTACAAGAATAAAAGCTTCAGAATCCCCATACAAAAGAAATCCAACATGCCTTGAGGAGGAGGAAGTGCCCCTCCTTTTATAGGAGGGGAAGGAGGCACTTTTACAATTAGGTTGAGGGGTTTTTGAGGTTGGCAGCTGGGATTTTTGCTATCTACGCGCCGCCAACCGACCGGTTCAGAAACAAACCGATCGGCTGGAAGGTGCTGGAGTGCGGCAGCCAATCGATCGGCTGCCAACCCTAATTAGGGTGGCGGCGCAGTCGAAACCGCTTGGTGTTGTTTCTTCTCATTAATAGGGCATCAACTGAGCATTTGGTTTAGGAATCAGGCGATCTTGGCCAGTTGTTTGATGAGAGTAATGATCGACGCTTGAAGGTGAATCGAGCGTTTCAATTTGTCAGACGATTGGGTTGATGAGGTGAGACGATCGGTTGATAATATCAGTCGATCGACTAAGGTCCTGAAACTGCAATAAAATGCACATGATTGTCAGATTTGTGATAAAAATGAGAAAATATCAATTTGTGTAATTTCAAGAGATGAATGGAGTATTTCTATGTGACAAGCTTAATAATTCGCAGAAAAGATGTGCTGAAATAGCACACATCAAAATACCGCGGACTTAAAGTTTTGCTTGTCCTCAAGCAATTGAAAAATCAAAATGATTCAAAAATTTTGGAATAACAAGTTCATCCTCCCTAGATTAGAAATTCTTCTATCCTTTTCATGGCCAAGCGACCCATCTCCTAGAACCACGAATTGCAAACGCTATGTTTCTCAAGAAAACATTTTTCATAACTTATACTTTGTAAAGACAGTCTTGATCTAACTTGCACTTCGACACTCATTTTTTTTCATTGGTTTGATTGTTGCACGGGAATAGAGAATTCGAGGTGTGATGGAAAAATCCCTCCTCTATTCGACTTGGGATATAATTTTTTCATGGACTTGTAATTACATTGACCACAATTTTTTTGTATGCCTTTTTTTTGGCATCTTTTGATGGTACGAACCTTTGTGGGGTATGGAAGAATGGCATGCCACCCCTGACTTAGGGTTTGGCGTGCGATTTATTTTTCCCGTGCAACAAAAAACCTTTTTTTTAGTAACTGTCGTTGCATAAGATAGAAGAGACATGTAGCTACATTATATAAGAGTAAAAAGAATAAGTTAATCTAATGCTAAAATTAAGAAAATCTGCATTTGATTCTATTTGATACTCTAAGTCTTTCCATCGTTTCTAAAAATTGCTATCATGATCATAGAGAACTTGATATTGCAAAGTTTTTGAAATAAATTTGATAATGCATTTGATTTTTGAAGATAAAGTACAACATTCGACCGAATAGATAAAGGCCTTATGTTTGAAAGTAAACAAAGCAAAACAAATAAAAACGCAGAAGGAAATGTTGAAAAGGGAAGATAAAGGGTGGATCACGTACCACCCACCCCCACCACGGACTTAGAAATTTGCTCGACCCGAGCAAACTCTAAGAGCGAGATGGAGGGAAGAGTCACTGTGGTGGAGGGTGTTGCTGGTGGGAGGAGTAGTAGTTTTCCCAATAAGGAGAATCAGGGCGCAGATAACTTTGTTGTGCTCCGTACTCATCATAAGTTGGTCGACTAGGGGCATAGTGACTATAGTCCACATGCCAAGTCTCCTGCGAACGCTGTATCAGGTACATGTGATTGAGCTGGGGGCCCTGTCTCTGCTGCTCTTGCTGAATCTCATCCAGCTGAGTCTGGATCTCGTAGAAGCCGTAAGGACCAGAGTCGTCGTCTCGTCGCCGCCTGGTGCGGCGTCTGGAAGGTGGCAGTGGCGGTCCAGTGTCTTCGTCGTGTGCCTCTAAAGAGAGACTCCTCTTGTGAGGCTGTGGCTCGAGGATGGTGTCTGGATCTGGATGCTCCAGGTAGAATCTCTGGATATGGCTCGGTAAATCAGTCAACTCGTAGATGTAGTTTGCTGCTACAAACCGCGAATGTAACGAGAGCTGGAGGACCACCTAAGTATCTTTGAACAAAAGGTAATAAACACCCTCGGTGCCCAAATGGATAAACCTACTATTCTTCAAATAGTGAGTGTTGATGAGGTGATTTTTTAGCTCAAGCGGAGGAAAGGCGATGTGGGTGTAGCCCAAAAAGATGGCAAACTGGGTAACATAGTGGCCAATGCGAAAAGAAGAGGAAGTGGCTCAACTAGCTTGGGTACCAAAATGCTCAATGATAGCATTGCCCCAGTTAAAAGGTTCTTCATGTAAAAGACACCAAATAGCATAAAGTTCTACCTGAGTAATTGCACCCTGAGTACCTTCCCAACTGAAAATGGTGCAAGCCAAAATACGGTGAAGGTAACAGACCACCGGGTTGTGTATGTAGGAGGCCTTGGGCCCACTTGGAAGACAGGGAAGAAGCCCGGTGATCTCTGCCCAAAACTTATCTCTGTCGTAATGGTCTGGGTAGGAGTCATGAGACCGCGCCATACATTATTCTAGCCAATAGTAATCCCTACCGTCGAGGATAAAAGAAGTGATTTTCTTGGCAGATGATTCCAGATATTCCCCAAAAATCTGGTATTTACAACTCGAGTTTCTGAAAGAACAGTGTAACCTGTGGAAAGTGCTCAAAAACTCGAGGGTAAGATCACAGTAGACGGAGGTGACATGGTAGGGAAAGATAAGGATGTGGTTTCTGCGGAGGATATTGTCGACGGCGTCGCGGATGCCCAAAGCATCAAGGATTGTGCCGCATGCCCAACGAGGAAAAGAAACACCAATTGCGAACATATCCTCATAACGCTGGCAGTGTTCAGCGCTAGTGAACTGGTCGTAGCTACCCAGAATAGGTGATATACGGGGTGAACGGGGGGTGGTTGAGTCTGGATAATTGGCTGCCTTCTGAGTTCCCTCCATCTCGCCGAGAAGCTCATCCGCCTCGTTGATGTCACGAAGCATCTCCTCGACTAACTCAGGAGAAGACTCACCAGTAGGAGAGGGTGTGTGGAAATGGATTTCGAGATGAGAACTGGAACGGTGAGGAGGACCCCTGGAAGGGGATGCAGGGGCCTTGCCTTTTCCCTTGCGAAAGAGGTTGAACATCACTGCTACAGAGAGAAGTCGGTCGGTTGAGAATGTAAACGATCGTCTGGATAAAACCAACTGATCGTCTGGTAGATGAAATGGGTGGTTCGACTATCTGAGACGGGCGACTGGACACACCAAACGGTCGGCTAAGTCTGGATCTGAGAACTCAACGGATCTGGCTGACAACCGTCTTATTGGCGATGCAGGTCGTCTGTCAATCGAGACGGGCGACGTCCCAGCCAGGCGGGTGGCTGAAACACCAAACGGTCGGATGAGTCTGGATCTGAGCACTCAGCGGATCTGGCTGACGGACGTCTTATTGAGGAGGTGGGGTGGTGGTGATGCAAGCCCCGTCAGTCGTCTGTCAATCGAGACGGGCGGCGTCCCAGCCAGGCGGGCGGCTGAAAAACTAGGACAACAACTCTTGCGAAAAGGCCAGACATCCGGCTGAGGCGAAACTGGTCGGCCGAAGAGCTGGACCTTAGACGTCCGACTGAGAATCTAGGCGGTCGTCCGAAGAGAAGGGGGAACCATGATCGGAGATGTGGAAAGCTCGAGCAATCGAGTTAACAGTGAGGGAGGCGGCTAGGGTAAGCGAGGAAATGGGAGAGTGGTCTTGCGTCTGATGCATTATATAGAACAACGGATCTACGAGCTGATCGGTTGGACATCCAGATGATCGGCTGGTCTGCCGTGGGCGCCAAACACAAGAAAGTAAAGGACAAAGGCTGCATTAAAGTTTTGCAGAACGGTCGGCGGATGAGTCGAGCGTCTGGATATCCAACCGGTCATTTTTCTTATCGACTCGTCGCAAAATCAGTCTTGAACCGAGCGTCGGGTAATGGTAACTGATCGGCTCAATAGTAGGAAGAAGGAAAAATAGAATGGAAGAACAAAAACAAGAAAACAAACAAGAAGGGAAGATAGTGTTTGGCTGCCTCCAAACTAGCGCCATATTTTACGTCGTGTCTTGACAAAGATCAGATTAATTGGAATCTGGGGGAGTTGAAGGGTTAGTGAGGTTCAGATCATGCAAGGGTGGAAATTTGGTTGAGTCTGAAGCGACAACATCTTCAGTGGTGATATATCTTTTAAGACGGTGCCGATTGACCTTAAACTCGCCCAGAACTTTATCCCATAGGAGAAAAGCACCATGTGGGTAAGCACACTTTATAATGTAGGGGGCATACCACCTCGACTTGAGTTTTCTAGGAAAAAGTCATAATCTTGAATTAAAAACTAAAACTTGATCCCCTTCTCTAATATCATTGCGCTTAATATGACCATCATGCCACATTTTGGTTCAGTCTTTTTAGATTCTTGCGTTTTCATAGGCACTCATCCTAAGTTCATCAAGCTCATTTATTTGGAGAAAACGTTTCTCTCCAGCCATGGAAAGGTCAAAATTCAAAATTTTGATGGCCCGGTTTGCTTTGTGCTCTAGTTCTATTGGTAAGTGACATGACTTACCGTAGATCAGTCTAAAAGCGGTGGTACCAATGGGTGTTTTGTAGGCAGTACGATATGCCCATAGAGCGTCATTGATTTTTAATGCCCAATCTTTCCTAGTGCGTCCAATAGTTTTTTTCTAAAATTGATTTTATTTTTCTGTTGGATACTTCTACCTGCCCACTGGTCTGAGGATGGTAAGGAGTGGCGACTTTGTGATAAACCCCATATTTTTTCAAAATAGCCTCAAAATTTTTATCTGAAAAATGGGATCCCCCATCAGAAATGACGGTGTGAGGGACTCCAAATCTAGGAAAAATGATATCTTTAAAAGTTTCTTAACAGGTTTAGAGTCACACGTTTTAGTGGGTATGGCTCAACCCACTTTGACACGTAATCGATTGTGACTAAAATGTAAGCAAACCTATAAGAAGAAGGAAATGGGCCCATATAGTCGATTCCCCAGACATCAAAAATCTCTAATTCCTGCCAAGAGGTGAGAGGCATTTGGTCACGCTTGGAGATATTACTCGTTCTTTGACATTGGTCACATGAAAGAACATAATCATATGAGTCTTTGAAGATGGTGGTCCAAAAGAATCTGCATTGTAGGACTTTTGTAGCCGTTTTTTGGGAACTCATGTGACCACCATAGGGGCCAGAGTGACATTGTTCCAAAATGGTGATGCTTTCTTCGTGGGATACACAACAACAATATAAACCATCGGCACAAAGTCGAAACAAATAAGGTCCATCCCAATAATAATTTGTAACATCATGTAAAAATTTAGCTTTAGAGTGTCCCATATACTCGGGGTGTAATACACATGCAGCTAAATAGTTTACAAAATCAGCAAACCAAGGAAATTGGGAGTCTACCTTGAGCAATTGGTTATCGGGTAAGGATGCATTTATGGGATTTTCATCAATGGGGCTATAGCTAAGTCTACTGAGGTGGTCAACCACGACATTTTCATATCCCTTTTTGTCTAGGATTTCTAGATCAAATTCCTGCAATAACAAAATCCATCTGATGAGTCTAGGCTTGGCATCATTTTTGGTCATGAGGTAGTGAATAGTTGCATGATCAGTGTAAACAACAACCTTTGAACCAACAAGATATGAGTGAAATTTATCGAATGCATAGAAAATGGCTAGCATTTCTTTTTCAGTGACTGTGTAATTTCGTTGAGCTTCATCTAAGGTCTTGGAGGCATAATAAATAACATGATGTTTTTTGTTAATTCTCTGTCCTAAAATGGCACCTACAGCAAAATCAGTAGCATCGCACATGATTTCAAAGGGTAAGGCCCAGTCAGGCCACGTATGATAGGAGTGGTGGTGAGAGCCTTTTTCAAACATAGAAAGCTCTCCATGCATGTCGTATCAAAATGGAAAGGCACCTCCTTTTGAAGAAGATTGGTGAGAGGTTTTGTGATTTTGGAAAAATCACAGATTAATCGCCGATAGAAACCGGCATGTCCTAAGAAGGCTCGGATGTCTTTGACTGAGGTTGGGGGAGGCATCTTGGTGATGACCTCAATATTAACTTGGTCTACTTCAATGCCTTGGTTGCTCACCTTATGGCCTAGAACAATACCCTCCTTGACCATGAAGTGACACTTCTCCCAATTAAGGACTAAGTGTGATTCAATACATCTATCAAGGACAAGGGAGTGGTTTTGAAGGCAGGAATCAAAACTATCTCCATAGACAGAGAAACCGTCCATGAACACTTCCATGACATTTTCAATTAACCCTAAAAAAATAGCAGACATACATCTTTGAAAGGTGGTTGGTGCATTGCACAGACAAAAGGGCATTCGTCTAAAGGCATATGTACCAAAGGGGCATATGAAAGTGGTTTTCTCTTGATCTTCAGGATGAATGGGAAACTGATAAAAACCCAAGTAGCCATCTAAATAGCAAAAGTATTGTTGATGAGCTAAACGTTTAAGAACTTGTTCGAGGAAGGGAAGAGGGAAGTGGTCTTTCCTAGTTTCTTTGTTGAGTTTCCTGTAGTCAATGCACATCCTCCACCCTGTGACGGTACGGGTGGGGATGAGCTCATTCTTCTCATTCCTAATGACTGTGGTCCCACCCTTTTTGGGGACGACCTGGACAGGCCTGACCCAAGGAGAGTTAGAGATGGGGTAGATGATTCCTGCAGTTAAAAGTTTAATTACTTCAAGACAGACAACTTCCTTCATGTTTGGGTTGAGTTTCCTTTGCGGGTCTCGGGAAGGTTTACTATTTTCAATCATTGGGATTTTGTGGATGCAAATCGATTGATCTATCCCAACTAAATCCGTCATTTTGTACCCTAGAGCTATTTTCCTTTTCCTATGTTCTCCCATAAGCATATTTTCCTGTTCAATGGTAAGGTCAGAATTGATAATAACATGGCATAATTGTTGTTCATCCAGAAAGACATATTTCAGGCCTATGGGGAGAGTCTTCATTTCTGGGTTTTTGGTGGTTCAGGTTGTTCTTCTATAGTGGAGATCATTTTAAGGTCTTCAATCTCAGCACATGGAATTTCCTCAAAGTTGTCCAAATGAATCTTGAGTTGATTTGATGGTTCATTATCAAAATTACATTCGGTGGGGATGGTGAGAACAGTGCGTAGGGGGTCATAAACTAATTCCCATTCTTTCCTTAGTTGGTTTAATTCATCAATGCAATCAAGGAGGTAGACTTCTTCCTCAAGACTAGGTCCCCTCATGCTTTTAAACACCCTAAACTCTAGGGTTTGCTTCCCTAGCCTTAACAAAATGGTACCAGCCTCAACATCAATTAAGGCACGGGCAGTGGCTAAGAAGGGACGTCCAAAAATGAGAGGGTAGCATAAATCTTCCTTGATGTCCATGATCACAAAATCACATGGGACATATGCATCTTTTCCAACTTTAACCGAAATGTCTTCGATGATTCCCATGGATTTGGTTGTGGATGAGTCTGCCAGTTGGATAGTCATGGCTGTGAGTAACATGTCATGTAATCCTAGTCTTTGCAAAGGTTATAACGCATGATAGATATACTGGCTCCTAAATCTGCTAGGCCTTTTCTACAAGAATTATCACCCAAGTAGCATCCTATTCCAAATGAACCTGGATCCTTCTATTTTTAGGCATCTTACTTAGGATAATGTCTGATGTGGTCCTAGCAAGTTTAACAGTCTTGTATTCTTTAGTAACATACTTCCTAGTCAAGAGAGATTTCATGTACTTGGACCAAGCGGGCATGTCGGTAAAAGCATCTAGGAAGGGAATGTCGACATGTATTTTTTTCATAGCATCCCTAAATTTCATGAAGCGGGCATCAAGTCTTGTTTGTTTGCGGCAGGCTTCATAGGGAGGTCAGGGTTTGTAGATTGGTTCTTCATCTTCTATTTGAGGGGTTTCAGGGACGGATGGTTTGGGTGTAGCTTCAGGTTCGACAACTACCATGTCCTCATCCTTGAATTCTAGGGGTGGGTCTGAAGATTTTTCTAGAGGGGGAAGGGCGTGCACTTTTCCCAAACGAGTAGAGACAACCTTGAGTTGTTCAGGATGTTTGGGGTTGTTTTCAGGCTGCCCTACAAAATTCCCAGTAGGAGGTTTTTGTTGGGCAAACAGACGGGCCAACTGTGCGTCAGTTGCCTTTTGATGGGATTATATGGCTACGAGGGTTTGTTCTATGTTTTCCAGGCTAGGATGACTTAGGGGAGGAGGAGGGGGGCATTTTGAGGCGGCTGAGGAGGTTGAGGTTGGTTTAGATTTTGGGGTGGAAGGTTTAAGTTTTGGAATTGTTGGTAGAGTTGTCTATTTTGGTAATTTCCTTGATTTCCAAAATTTCTTTGATTGTTGTATGGGAATCCAGGTGGTGGTCGATTGTTACCTTGAGGGTAGGGAGGCCTTTGTTGAAGTTGGTTAGAGTTATCGGCACCTAAAGGGTTCCCATATTGAAAACCAGGGTGGTTTCTAGGTTGGTTGGGATTGTAGTAACTTTGGCCTGGTATTGTATGAATCGAATTGAGGTCTTCTGGTTGTTGTCCTACTTCAGGTTTCATGGTCTTACAACCCTGATTTTGGGTTCATTCGGTGAGAAATGTAATTTCTCATATTAAAGATATTTGAAAAAATAATGATATAATTTGTTTTGAATACATGGATTTTGTTTACAATAGCCTTGATGGTTGTGTTGTGGGCTTTATTGGCTATTGGTCCCAAATAACAAGAAAATTCAATTAGTGAATGAATAATTGAATAATTAAAAAAAGGAAAAATGTGGAAACCTCTAGAAGGTAAATCCAAAGAGGGATTTTGTGCCTCTTGGGTTCCAAGGAATCCAAAGTTGCATAAAGAGTGCAATAAGAACAGAAAAGATCAATTAAGTATTTTTTTATTAAGAAAGAGATTGAAAATAATGATAAAATGTGGGAAACAAGTGAAAAGAGATATAATTGAGTTATCTTTTGTAGAATTTCATATCCCAAGGATTCCTAATGATAAAAGGAATACCAAGGAGGAAAATAAAAGACAAATAAAGTGAAATCCTTAAAAGGGAATATTTTAATAAGAATAAAACAAGATAATGAAGAATAATGCATTTAAATGCATTTAGAAGGATAATTAGTATTCCTTAAAAAAAGAATTTCAAAATAATAAAGTTTCTTGGGATCCAAGGAGTCCCAATAAAGAGGAAAGAAAAAGAAAATACCAACTTTGCAAAATAAAAGGATAATGTGAAACATTATTAATGAATTTTGTGATATTGCTGAAAAGAAGTAATTTCTATTAAAGGAAATAGAATTTCATTTCTTTTAGTTAGAAGGCAATTATAAAAGAGACTAAGTAAGAGGATTTTTTAATCCCTAATTACCAAAAGATATGGTTTATCAAAAGAATAAGGAAAGAGAGAGGAACTTGCATCCTAATGAAGGAATTGAATTCCTTTTGGAAGAGAGAGTTTGTTTTCTTCGAGGGCATGCATCCCAGGGAATTCCTAAACTCCCCTAAATAAGGGGTAAGGCCTTGCGCCGAGTTCAGAAGATCCCAGACACCATCTTCTCTTCTTCTTCCATGTTCTCATACATAAACCCTAGCGGAGGAAGGAGCTGTGATCCTGGCACAACTAGGAGACCAAGTGGGTTGCGAAAGAAGCTACACCTTCCACGATGTCAGAGCAAGCTCCAGCAAGCATCGCCATGCCCTCAGCAGCGCGCCACAGCAGCAGCACGGCTGCACAAGGCGGCTGCAATGGTGGGTAAACCCTGCCAACCCTGGCCATCTTGGCCGAGTATTTAGGGTGTTGTGGGTGCGCCTAGCCATGGCGGAGGTGGGGCGAAGGTTTGCGTAGAGTTTCATACCTTGGAGAGGGCGGAGCAGCCCTGCAAAGAGCCATCCTCAGCGGCCATTGCGACTGGACGAAGGTAGGAGACGACCTAAGGGTTGTTAGACCATTCTACCCCTCTACAATGTGTTGGATCTACTGGTTAAGTGGAGCGTAATTCCGTCTTTTCGTTATGCTTACAAATGTGCAAGCAACGTTGCATGGGAATAGACCCGTGGCGCTCTCCGATTGGGCAAGTAAGTAAAATCTTGCTAAATTCATAATTAAAGCTTGGTAACTCCGATTAGGACAAGTAATATATGAATTTTGATCACGAGAATGAGAGGAATCCAATAAAAATGGTATTAAAGATAGATTCCGTTTCTAACTGCAAAAGTACTATAAGTTAATGAAAAGTGCATTAAAGTTAAGTTAAAAACCCTATTTGTGATTAAAGGTTGAATCTAGAATGCTTAATGGGTTAATTGAAGTGTTAATAACCTGTTGAATGATAATGTTAGATTCGAACATGATCTAGATGTAGAATTGCATGATTTAGGGTTTTACCTCATATGAGAATGATTAAATAATTTAGAAACCCTAATTTAGGGTAAAAGAGGATAAAATCATATTTAATTTGAAAATGTTGTAGTTCTAATCTATTTCGAGCTTTATAGTTCCTAATCATGGATAAAAACCCTAAAAATAGTAATTAGGGTTTTCTCATGAACAAAAGGTAGTATTAATGGCAATTCGAGTTCATATGTGATTAGACCATAATGAACTTGGAATTGATGATAAATGAGCATAGAAATCTTGTCGTGGATTAAAAGGATAAAAAAATGGTAGCTTTAATGTAAAAGAAGCTTAATGAAGTTAATTGATGGTTAATGGTGCCTTTTAATCCGAGAATAGGGTTATATGTTGTTAAGATAACCTTAATATTGAAGAATAGATAAGATAATCAGGGTTTATGAGTAATGGTATAAAATTAGGGTTTGAAATAGTAAAAGATGAAGGGAAACCCTAATTGCAATGGAAACCCTAAAAGTGAATTAGAAACCCTAGGAAGCGAGCTAGGTTTAATAGATCTTGATGACATGAGTAATAAAAAGGGAATTACATGATTATTTCATGATCTTGTTGAAAATGCTTGCTTGCTTGGATTCTTATTTGCATGGATATTTCTGTTCAAATCATCAGATCAGGTATGTGGTTACGCTTATGAATATCTCGAGTTAGTTTTCCGAGGTTTACCGAAGTTTTCATCGATGTCATGAATTAATTGTTGGATGATTTTAATTCATACAAACTATAATGTGGATATGACTATCACATAAGATATGTGCCTACTAGATCAGATCATGGTCCCCTCTGTGGCTTAATAGTTGACCTAGTACATGGCTACCTATGGGGTAGGTCCATCAGGTCATTGGATGACTTAGTACATGGCTACCAATGGGGTAGGTCCATCAAGTCACATTGAGTTAGATATTGGGCTACCTTCAGGCAGTGCCACGCAACTCTATTACCCTAGGTATTGGCTACCTATAAGGTAGGTCCATGTGGGCAAGAATCTACCTAAAGAGAAGTAGCATACAAGTCCACTGTAGGGATAACACAAAGTTAGGGGATAGGTAAGGATTGAGTAGTGTGGCTTAAAATGTAATCTTGGTTGTTAAATGATTAATTGAATGATTACATTGTTAAGAATAATTGCATGATTAGTGTTTCCCCCACATACCAACTTTGGCTGACTGACATTTTATTTGTCGGCGTTTTAGGTACAAGCCAATAGAACAAATAGTAAATCGTCATAATGGGGGAAATACATGAAGTAAAATACAATGAGGATTAGTTAGAGTAGAATCCTTAAGTGGATAGAAGGTTAGAGATCCAAGTTTTCAAAAAGAAAAAAAAGAGGTATGCAAAAGTTTATTTTCTTACAGCTTTTCAGTTTAGTCTGTTAAAATTTAATAATTGTTCTTGGTTAATTGTTGAACCTTTGATCCAGGTTATTGGTTAACGGCTTTGTCCTTTCGGTCTCCCTTAATTGGGGGTTAATGGTAGGCGGGGTCGTAACATTTGGTATCAGAGCTTAGGTTCCTCAGTTAACCATTAATAATTATTAAATTTTACAAACTCCATAGAACCCAAGGGAGTTATTAGAGGATTATTCGAAAGACGGAGGTGTCTAGCAAAGGATCACGATCGGGGATTGGCAATATTTTCCTCCGCACCGCTATTCGGAATATGAGGACTCCTAGATCTGTGTGACTGCCTGGCCAAAGTCTTAGGGTATGAATCGAAATAAGATACCTTTATGACTTTCTCATCTTATTCATCCCTTCTCATCACAAATTCTGTTAAGGACCTTAAGGATTAGGTTTTTTCCCTCTTCTCCTCACCCTCTTGAGGTAAGGGTAAGATTAATAAGGTCTAAGGGATCCTCCACCAAATTAAAGGAAAAGCATGTAAATAAGATGTCATGGACATAAGCTTAATAGAGTAAGCGCAAACTAAAGAATAGATACATGCTTAGGTCGTATGACATAAGTTGTCATGCCCTCACAAGATACCTGAGGCTAGACCTTCGTATCAAGAGGATAGATAAAGAGAGTTAGTCTTGGAGATAGAAATCTCCATTGCAAGTAGAGACCAGGCACATACTCTGAGGATGATGTTAACCCTAACCCTAAGTAAAGGTTAGAGAGAGAGATGGCATGATGAGTTAGACTAGGTGTTTGGATGGATATGCCTTGCATGCCGTATGAGCCATGAGAGGTTGGATGACCCAGTACCTTTGGCGACCCAACCCTAGGAAGGGTTGTGTATGTTAGAGTGAAGGATAACTCCTTCATTGACAGGGTTAGAGAAGAACCCATGGGAACCCCATGAGCTTATAGTAGCATGGCATAGTAGGATCCCATAGTGTGTCGGTAGTGCTGACAGTATGCTAAAACCCTGGCCAGGAGAGTATGAGGGAAGCGTAAAGAGTTATGGATAACTGTGAGCAAGCATAGACTTCATCATGTAGGGGTATGCTTGTGAGCTTGATCCCTCTTAGAGAGAGAGCCTCTCATGGTGAGGTTGTTTGTAGGATTTTCTCTAGAAAGAGTGAGCAGGAAACCAAGAAAGAAGGTTGGAATCCTAGACTCCGGGATATGAGGAAAAATATAGAGTTGAGCATGATGCGGCCTAAGTGGATGATAGTGGTCGCCACATGCTTGATCCCTGGAGACTGATGATATCTTGGTGGCCTTAGAGGAACTAAACCCTAGAGAGAGGATGGGTCTGCTAATACCTCTGTATCTATGGTATAGATAAGAAGAAGAGTTCCTTAAACCATGTAGAGGTTTAGTAACAGGTTGAAAGGCCTTGTACCTTGTTGTTTGTCCTCAAGGAGGACTCGACTTTGCAGTGTTGCTCGAGTAGAAGGATGACAATAAGTATGTGACATGCCTTATACATGCCTGGTTCATAGATGATAGATTGAGCATGCAGTTGGAGACCCAAAAGTGAACCTAGGGTTCCTAGGCCTAAGAGGGGGAGTGGTGTACCTAATGCTCATGATGAGAGTTGAGTTTCCATAGATGCGAGCATGATACTTCCTATGTTAAGAGGAAAAGGGAAGCCCCTTAAGTTTAAGGTATGTTTGATGAACCCCTCCCAACTAGGTTGATGATAAAGGAAAGTATGATCTTGATCCAGCATCGAGGAAAGAGGACAAGTATGACCTAGAATGGTTCAATAGGTGATCTGCTTGTGCTTTAATAGCTTACTAGGGTTAAGTAGGCTCATGTGGATGTAAACCCTAGACCTAAGATCTTTTGTGACCTTGTTGTCAAGAGATAGTTTTCCTCCCATCGTGGGAGAGGGACCCCTTTGGTAGGGTGTATATCAGTTTTGTTGGTTTAAGGTAACCTAAAGAGGTCTCATAGGATCTTGAGAAGCTAAGTGAAAAGTACATGGTATGAGAATGAACCTGTAGACCCACAGATATCCACCTCTAAGTGCATGTGGATGTGTTACCATGGAGGTAACCGGTAAGGGTCCTGACCAAGGTAGGCAGGTCGACATGACCCCTATGAAAGGATGGATGTCAACCCATGTATATAAAGAGAGATGATGAAGGCTTGGGCAAGGTTCTAAGTTGGACATGTACTATAAATGGATAATCGTAAGTCTATCCTATGGTCAGGTGGGGATAAGACCGATTGAAATAGGAGTTGCCTAATTCCCTAGTTGCACATGACCATAGGGTCAGGAGGTAACAACTATCATTATCTAAGGGACATGGGTTAGGAGATTGATCACCTTCATGAACTCATGGGACCCAAAGGGCAGATGAATAGGGCACTCTTTGGATGCATAAGGGAAGAGGGATGACCCTAAAAGTGTCAGTACCCCCATGGACCTAGAGGAGGTGACCAAGGATTGTGTTTGGACCTCAATTGTTTCAAGACTAGTTTTCCATGGAAGTGACTTTGATGTCAAGATGAATGTGATGTTGAGACATATGTGGCATGTTTCAACTTAGATTTAAAGGTGTACTGGCAAGGTGGGATGTACCATCTCTACTCTTGGAATAGGAAGAACTCTGTATTTGGACTGCAGCCAAATGCTTATTTCCTCTTATTATGGGAGTGAGAGATAGGACAATACACATGCCATATACCAAGGATAAAGATGATGTGGGTTAGAACGTTGCCACGAGATATGGGGACAAAGAAGATAACATACCCTAGTAAAGTGAATGATACATGGATGGTTTTCAAACACTAAAAAGAGATAAGATAGTCATCTTATAAGGATGTTGTTAGCCTGAGCTATGTGAAATTTGCAAGTGAAAGCAAAGTATAGTTTGATCATCATGAGGATGAGCCCAGAGTTTTCTCGATGAAGATAGTTTTAGAGTCAAGATGAGATGATAAGTGGAATACATGAAGGTGTATGACTCCAACTTTACCTAATACCTAAGGATGTGAAGTGGTAATGGATGCTCGGGTTGAGATGTAGCTACCTAGTTTAGCTAGAAGAGGTTGTTAAGCTAACCCTAAGATTGGAAAAGAAGATATGTTTGTCTAACACTAATGTAACGAGATCAGTTAATGGTTGTCTGGTTAGCCAGTTTAGTCCTTGATGCAACGAAAGAATAGTGGTAGAACCTCATATGCACTTCTTTGGAAAAGAAGGTAATAAAACCCTAATGAGAATGGTTTAGGGTTCTGAGGAATCTATCTGGAGGAATCATGACATACAAGATATTATAATCACCATACACCGTACTACGAAGATAATGATGGATAGTAGTACATTATATACCTAAGATAAAGTTAAAGTTAATGATGGATAGTAGTACTTTAGACTAGGAATTAAAGAAAGCTAAAGTATGCAGTGATTAAATCAATAGATGGAAATCGAGGAGTTAGGGGTTTTCACCACCTTAGCCTAGGCAAAAATAAACTAATCCTTAAAAATGACGGATTCGATGAAGGGAAGTGGATTAATAAAAATCCACTAAAGATAGACTCTACATGAGCCCATTGATCCTGGTGCTCATGCTTCTTAGTTCATCATCCTAAAAGAAGAAGATCCACGGTCGTTTCAAAATTCCTATGTGATTGGGTTTGTTGTTCTAAATCCGAACTTCCACAGTCATATCCATCCAGATTAACTTTTGATCAAATCAATTAATTACTTTGATAGATTAATTAGTTATCAAACCCAAAAGCCATCTAGAATCCTTTTTTAGGAAAAGTCGATTAAAGCCATGGCTAAGGGGTTATTCCCCTTGCCTCGATAGAAAACTACTCACTCATGGAGAAGGGGGAGACGGAGGAAGAAAGTACTGAAGCCATAGTCTAGCCCAAAATCAGGAGGTTAATCCTTATGCTAGAGACAATAAAATGGCTTAGTTCTTAGTTCCTTGTTCCAGAATTAAAGAACGGAGAAAAGAAGATTAACATTAAAGTGGAATGAAGAGACAAGAACAAAGTATGAAAGAACAATGCTTGAAATAAAATCTACTTTATTGCAGAATAAGAAGATGATTACAAGAATAAAAGCTTCAGAATCCCCATACAAAAGAAATCCAAGATGCCTTGTGGAGGAGGAAGTGCCCCTCCTTTTATAGGAGGGGAAGGAGGCACTTTTACAATTAGGTTGAGGGGTTTTTTAGGCTGGCGGCTGGGATTTTTGCTATCTGCGCGTCGCCAACCAACCGATTCAGAAACAAACCGATCGGCTGGAAGGTCTTCGAGTGCGATAGCCAATCGATCGGATGCCAACCCTAATTACGGTGGCGGCGCAGTCAAAACCGCTCGGTGTTGTTTCTTCTCATCAATAGGGCATCAGTTGAGTGTTTGGTTTAGGAATCGGGCGATCTTGACCAGTCGTCTGATGAGAGTAATGATCGACGCTTGAAGGCGAATCGAGCGTTTCAATTTGTCAGACAATCGGGTCGATGAGGTGAGATGATCGAGTCGATAAGGTGATACGATCAGTTGATAATACCAGTCGATTGACTCAGGTCCTGAAACTGCAATAAAATGCACATGATTGTCAGATTTGTGATATAAATGAGAAAATATCAATTTGTGCAATTTCAAGAGATGAATGGAGTATTTCTATGTGACAAGCTTAATAATTCGCAGAAAAGATGTGCTGAAATAGCAAACATCATATATGTGGTTTGATTAAATTAAAATGGATACAATAAAATCATTAGAGAGAAACTTCATACATTAGGTAAATTTAAAATGATTGATTCCAAGGATAGTAGAAAACATGATATTGAAGAAGTTATGACTAATGGAAATAAAATGAAGGAAAAATTAAGAAAAATTATTGGGGCACCTAAGAACATAAATGCAACCTTAATATGATGATATATGTGATAATAAATAATAATACTCTATAATAAGGAACTAAGGAATGTACATAAGTATAATCTAATTCAACTACAAGATGATATTCATTGATGCAATTGATTCATACAAGTACATGTTTAGTTTGTAATTCTTTGTAAGACACTTATACTCTAAGAATGTCCTAATTTGATGGCTTTCAAATGAGATTATATATGAGTTGGATGGGAAATCTAACTGAAAAGTAGTAAATAATAAATGTGGAGTATCAAGTGTGTTATGCACATTTATACTTGAGATTTATTCATATCTATAGAAATTGGAGGGAATAAGCATGTGTTGCATGATAACTTATTATAAGTATGATGTATGACACAAGATGTTTATATGCTTATATTGTTGTTAATTATAATGTCTATTTGAATATGTGAATATTGGATGAGAACTATGATATGGAATGAATTGATAAGATATATGTTGAGATTCAATTAACATGCATTGATTAATTTTGAGAAATCATGTTTATGATAAATGTTTGATAATGATATTATATATCTGTCTAAAGGCCTAAAAATAATGATGTGGAAATGAAAAGAATTTCATGTTTTGAAAATTTACAGATTTTTGTGCTTCTAGTTTTAATTATTCTCTTTCGCTATAAGCCAAATCTGATTTGTGTTATTTTAGTTGCATGTGAATATACACATGTAATAAATTACTATTTGAATTTTCTATAAGTTGAGTAAAAAGGATTAATAACAAGTGAAATAATGAGTACATCTAATTAGGTACCCTGAACACTGTCAGTGTTCCCCTGAATGCTGCACTGGAGAAATGAAATGGATCTCCATGTAGTAACTAGAATATTATGAGAATGATTTTTGAAGTATGCATCTAGACCATGATGATTAGACCACTAGGATTTAGGGATGAGTCATCTGGTGTGATTGTGACCCTAAATCCTCTGTTGTGAAAGGCTATGTTCATGAGGAATATACTTTGATGAAATGAATTTTGTGAAATATGTGAAATATAATGATAAGAGATGTTGTATTATGTTTTTCCTACCATGTGTCCCTGAGATGAGGATGTGAGCTTCTTTAGGAAAATTTGTTGTGAACCAGGGTTTGTTGTTGATATCTTAGGGTGTCTAACTAAACCTATGATTGTGACAGTGAGTCGTTGACACGAGAATCAGGAGTGTGACTTCTACTTGGTGAGTTACAACCCAAGTAGTTTCAAGGTAAATAAAGAAAAGATGGCAAGTTGTGTAGAATATGAATTGAATGTGTGTTACGTTCCTTGTACTTCTATATGATAAATCTAACATTGTTTGATATGTTTCTTGTTGTAAAAATCATATATTCTTTTATAAATATATTTAGGTTCCATATTCTTATCTGTCTGTTTAAAATATTATCTTAAATGTTGATAATTGTTGATTCTATAATTCAATACCTACTCTAATTGCAATTTCAATTTACTTGTATCTAAATAATCTCATTTGGTAGACATCTGCTGGTATACTTCTGCTTTATAACTCATGATGTGTTCGTGGTCTGTTTGGTGGCGTGTCACAAAGATGATGTTAATGCTATGTATCAATTCTAATTGTTTAGATCTTAACTTGTTATTCATACTAGAGGATTGACATTATGAAGTAAGCAATGTCTATCTACTTGTTCATGGATATGATCTTAAAGATGTTTTATAATCTAGGGTTGGAATTAATGAATATCATATTTATTGACTAGATTCATGTCATAAACTAGATTTGACTAAATGCCTGAATTGTCTATTAGACTTCTCAATATCTATAGGTTTCTTTAATGTTCATTATACTTAATTTGATGTTGTTGTGTGTATGAGGTTTGAGTCTGAGATATCCATTCTTTGGGATTCTATAGGATTCCCAGGAGGTTGTTTCAAATGTGTTAGGTATAATTCTATGTTGTGAAGAGGTCGTAACAAAGAAGATTTGAATAGAATATCTAGGTTAGTATGCCCATATACTCTCTCCTTCCCAGGATATGTAGTCTTCTGAGTTTGTAATTTCATGTACTTTTAATTGATGTAAACTAAATTACATATGAGTAATAACACCTAATTTGTCTTTCATATTGTTGAAAGATGTTTGTGATGATTGAGAATGTGGCTAATCTAACGTGGAATTTATTTCTCAAGTTTTATGAAGAAAATGAAAAACTCGTTTTTTTTTATACTATGTTAATCATGTTTTTCAAAAATGATGAGTTTGTTTCTTAATATGGGTTTAGATTTATGATTTCCCTCAAATGGTTGGTATTTATGCTAATTAGAATAGAAAACCTAACACTCCATGTGATAGACCATTAGAATTTTATCAATAGACCCATGTTAGCTTTTTTCTATAAAATTGTACCATATAATTATCCAAATGTCATGTTTTTGTCATGATGTCCTTACGCCACAAGCAAGATAACTCAATAGAAAACACAGAATTAATACTAAACAACCAAGTTACCATAAAATATAGGAAATTAAAATTGTTTGCACATCTGAACAAAAGTTGGAACTTATCATATCTGAGTCCACAAAACTACCTGTATATGTATATTTCCTACAAAGATTATTACGTACGTCATTCAATGGATCACTGGCCACAACCTGTTACAAGAGGTAACATATTCATATACAAGCATACCATAACTATACAACAAAGACATAAAGCCAAAACATCATCTTGATATACAACATCTACAAAACTCCCCCATGGACTAGAGAGTATAGGGACAACACACAGGAATCTACTACAAAACACAAGCAGCTTATCCAACCGTTGCTTAGCTGCTTCTCCTCTTACTACTCAACCTCAAGAACATGAGCTCTACCTCTTCGTGCTTGACCACCTAAAAGATGTGGAAACCCACAAGGTTAGACCAAAAGTTCCAGCAAGAGATATGACTCTATACCAACATCTATTAAAAACATATTTAACTAGGAAGGTAGATAACATACTTAACAGGTTAAGAAAATTTAGTTAAATGATATGTATCCTACAGAGTATGCAAATTAAACAAACTAGGTAGTTACCACTGAGTAATAGAGCAATTGTTAGTTTATGAAGGAATATGAAGAACATGTATAATAATTGATTTCTCTTATCACATTATAATTCAAGAAATCAGTACAAAGATAAGGCAAAGGGGTTATCCTATGTGAAGCATATTTTAACCCTAAGCAAATATACTACACGACTATATTACATTTTTTTAGTTTTTCCCTGAGGATTTGAGTCGTAGCTCTCAAATCCAGCAGAAGACGACAAAGTTGAAATTAGTTCTGTACAAGGTCTATGGAATAGCAACAATCCATGACCTCTCCAACATATCTCGATTAGTATGAGAGAAACACCACATATACATATCAGTCAATTGCAAACACTGACATGTAGTTAAGTTAAAGGATTATTGACCCTTCTATCCAGTATCAACAAATGACCTTCCACATAAGACACATCCTAATCTAGCTCAACCTTCAAAGGCTACAAAACCAACTCAGTATCTAGGTGGCACTTCTATAACATAGATACATATAACACTGGATTCAACATGTGCAACTCAGGTGGCAACTCCAACTTGTATGCCACCTTCCCAATGTGTGCCACTACAAGATAAGTTCCCATAAACTAGGGAGCAAAATTATCCTTCTCCCCAAACCTCAAAACACCTTTCTAAGGAGAGACCTTGTCTCCCACTTGGAACTCCAATGGCCTACTCCAGTTATCTTCATACAACTTCTGCCTATTTTGTGCTTCCTTGAACTGCTCTTGAATCGCTTTGATCTTATATATCATTTGTTGCACAAGCTCCAGGCCCAAAAGTTGATATTCACCAGCCTTGTACCAACTGGACAGGGAGCAACAACGTCTCCCATACAATGCCTCATATGGTGCCATATCAATGCTTTCTGATATTTGTTATTAAAAGAAAATTGTATCAGAATGAGGTGAACATCTCAACTGGCAAAAAATTGTAAAATAGATTCTCTCAAATGATCTTCTAGAATTTGAATCGTCCTTTTTGACTGTTCATCTATCTACGGGTGAAATGATGTACTAAACTTCAATTGCGTACCCATAGCTACGTGAAGATGTTCCAAAAAATGACTGGTGAACTGAGAACTTCTGTCAGACTCGATGGTATATGGGATGTCGTGCACCCACACTATCTCATCTACATAAACCTGAGTAGGCTTTTCTGCTATGTACGTCATCTTCACAGGCAAAAAGTGTTTTGTCTTGGTCAACCAGTCAAATATCACCCATATGAATTCATGATCAATGGTTGTCTGATAAATGTATATTTATCCCTTTTATTTATATATTTTTGATATTTATTTAGGATTATTTTGTTATTTATTCTCTTAGTTTAATAATTAATTGTTTTATTTTAGATTTTTCTCTTAAATTGGAGTTTTAATTCGATTTTCTTGGGTTTTGTAGGAAAATTACACAATTTGCAGCAGTCCTGAAATTCATATATACCATCCACCAAAAGTGACATAACTCTTGCATTCGAACTCCAAATTGAGTGCACAAGTATTCATTGGAAAGGGAATTTAATTTATTAAAATAAAATCCTATTATTTGGACCGCTTTTGTGATTTTAACAGGAGAGAAATACGTTCGAATTCACTTCTGTGAGAATCTACATTAAAGGGAGTTACATGGTCAAGATAATTAAAGACAATCAACTTTCGATTTGACCAGATCCAGAAAATTCAAAAATTGGTCTCCCTCCCTTTTTTCCCCCTCTTTTGAGGGCAGCCTACCCCTCCCCTCCTATAAAAGGAGGGACTCTTCAGTTGTAAAAGCATTCCTTTTTTCATTTCATTTCATCTAATTTTTAGTTGTAGACCACATCTTGTATAATGTTGGATCTCATTTTAGTTTGCATTTCTTCAGGTCTTATTATGTCTGAGTAAACCTCTCTGGGGCATGGGAGTAGCCCCTTAGCCCAGTTCTATTCAATATAATCAATTATATTCCTCCATCGAACAAATGTCTTCTCTCTGTTTCTTTGTGGTTATTTGGATGATCTGATATATTCTTATGGAGTGATATGACTGTGGATCTCTATAAGAATGAAACAATAGACCCTTAATTGCGATTATCATCTTTTCGTCTATTTAATCTTATTCTTGTTATAATCCTTGGTGACGCGACCACCTGAGCCTTGGGTTTGAACGCCAGTTTGAATTCACATGCTTTTTGATATGACCGTGGATAATGGCATGTTGGACGGTTGGGCAATGATCTGTGAATGTCGGGACCAACGGGTTCACGAGAAGTCTGACCCTTGTGAGTTTGTCCGTAAGGACATATAAACACAAGGTCCTGATTTGATCCTTGGAGTTTAGAATTTGATTAGTTGAATAGGAATGTGGTTTTGGTGGTTATCTTCCGGACCCCAGATCTTTATTTTTGATTAGTTAAACTTTATTTCAGCACTTTTATTTTTTTGTTCTTAGTTTTAAACAACCTTCTCATCAAAATTTATTTCTTGTTCTTGCGATTGGATTTGGATTTCGACTTTTCTCTTCCGCCGTCCCTTAGATCGATACCTATCTATACTAAGTTGACTTGTTGTTCACAACAAGTTGACAACCGGGTTAGAAGGTTAAACTCTAAGACATTTCCTAGTGATTGTTGTGTGTACAACGACACACATCAATTTGGCGTTGTTGCCGGGGACGGCATAGTTGTTTTTCAGATCTTGTTGTCTGTATATCTTGTATAATCCTTGTTCATATTCTCTAACTTTCGTAACTTTAGTCTTTTTTTTATAATTTCTTTTAGATTTTTGTAATTTCCTTTTGCCTTCCGAGCACAATTCCGGAAGTGTATCTCCTCTTTCTGCTGAGTTTCCATTCCATCAGTACTACTTTCTAGTTATTTTTTTGTAATTTTAGTTTATTTTATAAAAAAATTTAGATTTATAATTTTTAGTTCTCTTTGTAATTTTTGACTAACCTTTTATCTCACAATCTTTCTTCTCTCATTCATTGATTGACATATTTTTCAGGAACTTTTCTTTTCAAATGGAGTGGGAATCCCAATATCCCCCACAATGTTATTATTGTGGTCTCTACCACCGTGCATCTCTTTCCTTCCCAACTCTACCCCATGTTTATAATAACACCCCTTTTAATTTCGAGCCCTTTCATCCTGGTGGGTACAATGTGAATCCACATTTTTCTGAGAACCATTATGGGGAACCTTGCTATCCATATTCTAATGGGGGATATGATCAACAAAATTTTGTGGGGTGTAACCAACAAAACCTTGGGGGTTATGAGCATGTTTATGAAACCCAATGTAATCTTCAACAAGAAGAGAGACATAGGGCCCTAGAGAAGATAGCCGTAGAAGGAGAAACAAAACTAAAAGCCAGCCAAGCCTTCTTAACCGCCCTACTAGAAGCACAAACCAAAAATATAGATTGTTCAAATATGTTTCCTCATGATTTGGTGACACCTTATAATATTGAATCTTCCTACCAAGATGGACGCAATGGAAATTATAATCCACCATCTTCTGGAGATTATTATGAGGAGCAATGCCACCCAAAACAATATGAGGAGTACTATGGCCAAGGAAACTATGGGGAGTGTGGCGAGGATGACCAAAATTTTGGGGTGTATAAATCCTATGGTGAAATGCAAATTAATCTTGAACTAGAAGAGAGACTTAAGGCCATAGAAAAGATGGCAACAGAAGGACAAGAAAAAATTGAATCCAGTCAAGCCATGTTAGCCACCTTACTAGAGAATCAATCACAAACTCCCCCTATAGAGCTTGAGAAACCCAAGATGGTTCATCATGATGATGACGATGATGATGATCCTTATTTTGTGTCATATATGTTGGATCCTAAAGAAATAGCACAAACCATGGAGCCATATTTTTTGTATGATGAGGACATTGGTATCCCTATCTTTCCTTTAGAGACTCTTTTACTTGAATATGAAATGTCAAAGAAGGAGAGTCATTATGAAGATCCAACAACTCCTCCCATCCTCAACATAAATCCGAATGATACCATAGACCAATACCCTTCTTTTGAGTCTATTTTGGATAATGAGAATCTAACCCCCTTTATGATTCTTCCCGAGCCATCACAGCCAATTTCCATCCCACACATGGCTGATCTAGAAGGGGAGATACCACCATTGGAAGAAGCCCACACACCCCCTTGTATTGTTTACAAGGAAGACATCATCATCCCTCCTAAATACTTAGGGAACCCTTGTACAAAAAAATTAGAGACATATGTTACATCAATAATGAAACTTACCAAACCCAATGTTGATGGCACTAATTTTAAGGAGAAACAAAACACTTTTGTAAATGATTTTAAAATTTTGTATTAGCATCAATTCTCCCATATGCAGGTCATCATGATGGTGGAAAACCTGAACCAGATCCTCCACCCAACTCAGTTCATCATGCTCTACTATCATTACTAGTCGGGTACCCGTCAACCTCCCCTTATCCACATCCATCTTCAACACTTCCCTTACTATCGAAGGAAGATCTATGGATATTATTGGAGGGAATGTGAGGTGAAAGAAAATATGAGCACCCCACTGAGCTTCTACAATTACCCTATCATAGGGTACATTATGAAGCTCCTCAGATAAAGGTCCCATCCCTCATACACATCCCCTTTAGCAGGACATTGTTTGAGCTACCTGGGCCACCTGGAAATCCTCGCTCTTCTCTTCCCTCCATCTCGAGTTTTGATTTTGCTCGGGACGAGCAACAATCTAAGTCAGGGGTGGAGGTGGGTGGTATGTTTCTATTCCACCCCCTTATCTTTTTTATTCTTGCATTATTTCTACCTTTTTTTTGCATATAGTTACTTTGTTCATGGCCATTATCTAGTCGGCCATGTTTTTATTTCTTTTGTTGCAAAATGGCCATTATCTAGTCGGCCATGTTTTTATTTCTTTTATTACAAAATGGCCTTTATCTAGTCAGCCAATATGAATAAATGTTTATCATTGTACCCCTTTGAATTTAGTAAATCTTTTGCAAAAATTATTACAAATTTCCATGTCTGAAACCACCATGTCACCTAGGATCCCAAAATAGCATCACTCCTTGGAAAAGTTGGCAAGCCGTATGGAATCAATCAAAACCAAACACGAATTTTCTCTATTTTTAAATTGTTTATTAACTTGATATAAATCTTGTATAATGTGATTAACATGAATGTTCTTTCTGATGTAATGACACTTTCAAAAAAATGTATGAAGTTATAAGCACAAGGAGACCTTTTGTTTCCTCCTTATTTTCTTTCTAAAAAAAGAGAAGAAAAGAATCACCACCAGAGAAAAATCAAGTCTGGGGTGGCATGCTTCCCATATAAAAAATTACATACCCCACAAAGGGGTGTACCATCAAAAGATGCCAAAAGTGCACATTAAAAACATTGTGACCAATGTAGCCACAACTCCACAAATTTAAATCCCAAGTCGAATAGAGGAGGGATAAAAAAAAAATCATCACTTCCTTCTTTGTTTTCACACCACCTAATTTCATCTTGTTTTTGTGCAACAACTCAAAAAAAACATTTATAAAAATGAGAGTGTCAAAGCAAAAGTAAGATGAAGCATGTTTTTCTATAAAATCTTGATTTTGAACCAAGATATGATATTTGTTTTTAATAGGGAATATAGAATTTTGTGTTTTGTGGTTTTAGGAGATTGGGTTTCTTGCCAAATTTGGAGGTAAGGAATAAAGTGATGTTACAAGGGTGAGGATAGACATGTTGTTAGTATAAATTGGAATAATTTGTGATTTTATTTGTTTGAGGACAAACAAAGATTCAAGTCCGGGGTATTTTGATAAATGTATATTTATCCCTTTTATTTATATATTTTTGATATTTATTTAGGTTTATTTTGTTATTTATTCTCTTATTTTAATAATTAATTGTTTTATTTTAGATTTTTCTCTTTAATTAGAGTTTTAATTCTATTTTCTTGGGTTTTGTAGGAAAATTACACAATTTGCAGCAGTCCTGAAATTTATATATACCCTCCACCAAAAGTGACATAACTCTTGCATTCGAACTCCAAATTGAGTGCACAAGTATTCATTGGAAAGGGAATTTAATTTCCTAAAATAAAATTCTATTATTTGGACCGATTTTTTGCTTTTAACGGAAGAGAAGTACGTTCTAAATCTCTGTTGCTAGAATCTTCATTAAAGGGAGTTACATGGTCAAGATAATTAAAGACAATCAACTTTCGATTTGACCAGATCCAAAAAATTCAAAAATTGGTCTCCCTCTCTTTTTTTCCCCTCGTTTTAGGGCAGACCACCCCCTCCCCTCCTATAAAAGGAGGGACTCTTCACTTGTAAAAGCATTCTATTCTTCATTCCATTTCTTCTAATTTTTAGTTGTATACCAAATCTTGTATAATGTTGGATCTCATTTTAGTTTGCATTTCTTATGGTCTTATTATGTCTGAGTAAACCTCTCTGGGGCATGGGAGTAGCCCTTAGACCAGTTCTATTCAATATAATCAATTATATTCCTCCATCGAACAAATGTCTTCTCTCTGTTTCTTTGTGGTTATTTGGATGATCTGATATATTCTTATGGAGTGATATGACCGTGGATCTCTGTAAGAATGAAACAATAGTCCCTTAATTACAATTATCATCTATTCATCTATTTAATCTTATTCTTGTTATAATCCTTGGTGATGCGTCCACCTGAGCCTTGGGTTTGAACGCCGATTTGAATTCACATGCTTTTTGATATGACCGTGGATAATGGCATGTTGGACGGTTGGGCAATGATCTGTGAACGCCGGGACCAACGAGTTCACGGGAAGTCTGACCCTTGTGAGTTTGTACGTAAGTACATATAAACACAAGGTCCTAATTTGATCCTTGGAGTTTAGAATTTGATTAGTTGAATAGGAACATGATTTTGGAAGTGATCTTCCGGACCCCAGATCTTTATTTTTTGATTACTTACACTTTATTTCAGTACTTTTATTTTTTTGTTCTTAGTTTTAAACAACCTTCTCATCAGAATTTATTTCTTGTTCTTGTGATTGGATTTGGATTTCGACTTTTCTCTTCCGCCGTCCCTTGGATCGATACCTATCTATACTAAGTTGACTTGTTGTTCACAACAAGTTGACAACCGGGTTAGAAGGTTAAACTCTAGGACTTTTCCTAGTGATTGTTGTGTGTATAATGACACACATCATTGTCCTAGGCAAACCAACCACAAAGTCCATCATAACATTATCCCACTTCCACTGTGGTATGGGAAATAGTTCTAAAGTGCATTTTGACTTTTGGTGTTCTACTTCAAACTTGCTGGCATACAGGATATCTTGCCACAAACTCAACCACATCAATCTTCAAGACAGGCCACCAATATAAAATCCTTCAGATTGTGGTACATCTAAGTACTACCTAGATGCATAGCATACACTGAAGAGTGAGCCTCTTCCAAAACCTTATTCATCATATTTTCAACATATGGAACCACGACTCGGTTGTGGTAACATATTGTCCCGTCCTTTGTCTCATGGAAGCCATCACGCTTCTTACTTCCAAACTCTGCTAGGATCTGCTGTGTTATAGTATCATTTTGTTTTCCATCTCTATTCTTCTATCACAATATTGGTTTTACCTACAACTATGCCATCAGGCCTGCTAACACATACACTTCTAACTTTACATTTATCTGATGTAAGGAGACCAACATGTATCTCTTATGGCACACCTTGGAAAATAATTGTGTCTTCTCAGCTAGAGCCATCCTATACAGTATTTGTGCTATCAGCTACATACCTGAGACTAGATCTATCTCGAAATCAATCTCTCTGACTGACGAAAAACATAGGATCTCACCTGGAAATACATCCTCAAACTCATGGACAACTGGTATATCCTGGATACTCAAACTCCTTGCCTTTATATCCACAACATGTGCCAAGAACACATCACAAACTTGCCTCAATATCTTCTTTGCCACCATCACTGATACCAGACACATCAGAAGAATTTACCTATCTCCTTGGAAGATCCATGTCACAACATCATCAACAAGCATTGCCACTTTGGAACTATAGTCCAAGACCACCTGATACTTTTCTAAAGTATCCATTCCAAGGATCACATCAAATCCATCATGTCAAGTGGTATGAGGTCCACTTGAATGATATGCCCTAAAAAGAAAGGACACCTGAAGGACACACCTCCCACAACTCAACAGAACCAACCAACAAGTTTTATAAATGAAGACTAACATGTCTATGATTAAAAGGAAAAGTACAACTAAAAATCACTTCTCAAGTGATAAAAGTGTGTGTAGAACCTGGGTCAAACAAAATAGTTATAAAGAAAGAAGAAGACAAATCAGAATGAAATAACTCCATCTGACCTATCAAAACTCACAGGTTGGCCACTCCTTCCAGCTAACTCATGTCATAGAATCAAGTCATTTCTTGTTGTCTCCCCCTTCCTCTACTGGCTTGCCCAAAAGAACCAGCTTGCAAAACCTATCCACATCCTCATCCACGTCCACTAAACTGATGTCTCTATTGTGACCCTTATTGGCTCTATCTCGATTACTGGGCTACCTCATAATCCTTCACAAGGCAATACAATCTTGCATGCGTGTTCTGTCCACACTTATGGAAAGTCTTTCCCTCATATCACGACCTAGATGTCCCTATCATAGGCACTCATGTAGAGCTATGGGCTCCTGCTGGTGGAAAAATATGACCTCTGCCTCTGCTCAGTGACCAAAAATGCTAACGCATCCATCTTTGTTGTGACAATAGTGCTAAAAACCTAGGTTTCATAGAGCCTATAGACGGCAATCTCTAATATTTGTAAGGCCTCTTCTTGGCCTTCGTCTCACACTTCTACACTACTGACTATTCTATCCTTTTGATCGAATCCAAAAAGGTGGCAAAATTCTCTCTCTTCTCAAGAGATGACACTGGCGTCGTAAACTCTATACTCAAACCCTTCTCGAACCATATGATCCTCTCCTTGTCCTTTGCTTCCATATGAGGACAAAACCTCAAAAGCTCCGTGAACTTATCTTAGTACTCGTTGACTAACATAGATCCCTACCAGATCTTCTCAAACTAGTTGATCTTCTCATTCAAATAGGTCCCCAGAAAGTACCGATTCATGAACTCCTGTCGAAACTCTTCCCAACTGATCATGACACCAGGCCTTTTCTCCTCCTGAATGGCCCACCAATGGACATCACTCCCTTTTAAAAGATACACAACATGCTTCAATTTTTCTTCCTAAGGTATGTTGAGGATCTTAAAGGCCTTCTCTAACTCCATCAACTATCTCTCGTTGGTGCATTTGGTCTCACCCTATGGGTTTCCACATCTTTTAGGTTGTTGAGCACATGGAGGTAGAGATCGTGTTGTTGAGGCTGAGCAACAAGAGGAATAGTAGCTTAGCAAAGGTTGGATAAGCTACTTTTGTTTTGTAGTAGAGTCCAACATGTTGTCCTTGTACTCTCACATCCTTGGGGGAGTTTGTAGATGTTGTATATTGAGACGATGTTTTGGTTTTATGCCTTTGTTATACATATATGGAAGGCTTGTATATGAACAAGTTATCTCTTGTAATTGGTTGTGGCCCGTGAGCCAGTGAACGATGTATGTAATAATCTTCTGTAGGAAATATACATATGTAGGTGGTTTTGTGGACTCAGATATGATAAGTTCCAGCTTATGTGCTGATGTGCAAACAATTTTAATATCCTGTGTTTTCTAGTAACATGGTTGTTTAGTATTATTTCTACATTTTGTTTTGAATGGTCTCTCTTCTAGTATAGGGACATCAGAACATTGTTGGTATCAGAGCTCTAGGTTCACTGAGTCTACAAGGACATATGACTAGGGTTTGTGTCTGTTCTAGTGTCCTACAGTATGTTAATGGTAACTTCTACTTATGTTGAAGAAGAGAAGAGAAGATGATTGGTGAACGTGAAGAAAATATTACCAAGAGAAGTGTTGCTACACCAGGTGGTGGTGCAAGGAGGAAGGAGAGGGTTGTTGTTGTGCCTAAGATACCCCAGTTTGACCACTCTCTGGTAGCCAATCCCACTTTTCATTCGATGTTTGGATAGATTATGGCTATGATGACACATATGGAAGATAGAATGCCCGCTCCTCAAGCGAAAGCGGCAGTCCCCAATGTGGAATCTCTAGGATCGGGGAAGACCTTTAAAAGGTTGAGGTGAGTTGGGCCAATTGAGTATGTTGATACAGAACAATTAATACTTTAAGAAGGAATATGAAGAACATTTGTAACCGTTGATTTCTCTTATCACATTATAATTCAATAAATCAGTATAAAGATAAGGCAAAGGGGTCTTATGATGTGAAGCATATTTTTACCCTTAGGAAATGATTGTATTATGTTTTCTTATTTTTGCCTTGAGGATTTGAGTCCTCACACTCAAATCCAAATTGACCACTGTGAATTTGAAATTGGTTTCGTACAAGTTCTATGCAAGAGTCAGAATCCATGTCCTCTCCAACACCTCTCGGTTAGTATGAGAGAAACATTGCAGAGAAAAATTAGTCAACTACAAACAATGACATATAGTCAAGTTGAAGGATTGGTTCATGCATGGACATCCATATAAAAACACCTAGCCCACCTTGGTATACGTCAGGATGCTAGAATAATAGGCTCACACATAGTCGTTCTAAAAATAGGCATCACGTGCAGATAAACTATTGCCTATCACATATCACAAGGAGAAGAGATCATGCATCGTTGTCTCATACAACTTGTAATTGTGGACACAAGGAAATACTCGACTTGAACCCCTACATATTAAAAAATATGCACTCCAGTTTCCTGTAGGAATGACTCGTTACACCACCCAACAAGATTTGACACAGGAATGGATCTATGACACAGGGCACCTACATGATTAGGTTTACACTTGATTAATTAAGACAATTGGGTATCTTTTAACATCAAACAAGTTACAACGAACAAACCCTAAACAAACTATAAAAAGATAACTTCATGTACAACTCCAAAAGATATAAAATATATAAGGTGTTTACTAGTCACATCTTCACATGATACTTGTAGCTCTTCAATTCACAAGTCCATCACCAATGTCACACATCCATACAATGCTACCATCACTATCACATCACTCTGGGATATCAATCCCTTAATCACATCACTAGAGGATATCACCTCACAATAGGCATTAAGCCTTCTTGAGGTCATAGGACCCATCACATCAATATGATCTCATCATGTCTCATCAAGGCTCATAGCCATTACCCTACATCATATGTTCACTATCATAGCATGCACAAGCTATGTCATTCATTCAACCTGTAAGGTTACAATCACACATGTAGGAAAGAGACAACATAATTGCATGCTATCCAATCAAACAAACTCAACAGGTATAACATACCCTAGGATTAGGGTTAACACCCAAAGTTGATTAGGGTCCATATCATAAATCAATCACCAAACCCTAGTTATATCATCTACAACATTCTTGGAATATACTAGGATTAGAACATCATGATTAACTTGGTTAATCAACTAGCTATATAGAATAAGGTATCAACCAACATTTACATGTTCATGTGTATGAACCTTATAAAGTCTTACGTATGTAGAGACCATGTACCTTGTGAGAGTATCGACCAACCCTCAAACATGTGTCTCGACCACAAGCAAACCATGTGTCTCTACCAAAAGCAAAACATGTGTCTCGACCAACACAAGAACCATAAAAGAAAGTGTCATGACCAACATAAAACATATGTATCAACCCTAAGTGTTGCGACCATCAACCCATTAGGGTTTGGGTCATGACTGCAACATGTGACATGTAGCGACCATAGGAGAAAAGTGAATGTAGCGACCATTAAGGTCAAGCTACCTTAACATCACTTTACCATCTCTAAAATAGAAGGTACCTCATTCAAAATAGATATTAACATCAAGTAAAAACCATCATCAATAAGATGGAAAACTCCATGCAAAATGAACATCAAAACCTTAAAATTCAATCTCCAACATAATCCATCAAGAAACCAAACAAAGACAAAAAGGTCCAAGCTTCAACCTAAAAAAAACTGATCCAAAACCAAAAGAAAAACATGAGAGCCGAACCATACCATGATGATACAAACAAGGATCATGATGCATGTATGAAAATTACCTTAACCGTCATTTAACTAGTCAAGTACATGAAATTTAGGGTTTGAGAATGAGAGAAAACTACATGAGATTACCACCAAGTTTTAGACCTTAGATCATGATAACTTCATGTAGTACATTTGCATCAAGTTTTAGAGATCAAAATAGTAGCATGCAAGTACAAATAAGATGCAAATAAAATAAGAAGGTAGAGAGTTATATAACCAACCTTAGGTAGAGAACCAAGATCAAAGATCATGACCTTGAAGGAGGAAGATAGAGCTCCAACCAAGATCAACACTTCAGCCACAAGATCACCTCCAAAGAGAAGAACACCATGGTCAAATGATAGCTTAAGAAAGAGGGAAACCAACCCAAGTTCGAATGAGAAGAAGAAAGGATAAAGAGAAGACAACTTCTTCTCACTTGGGTACCAGCATGTCAGAACATAGTCTCCGACCCTAGTGAGGGGATGTTTCTCTCAAGATGACCACCATGGTAGAACCAAAGTCTCATGGTCGAGGAGGAAGGAAGAAGAAGATAGGTGCAAAGGGAAAAAAGATCAAGGGTTCAATACCACTAACCAAGAGAGAACCCACCAAGAATCACCACAAGGAAGGTGATTAAGCCCAAAAGCACCACATGCAAGGTTGATCGACAACCAAAGCACCTTGATCA
Organism: Alisma plantago-aquatica; assembly: GCA_963693085.1. Taxonomy (NCBI): domain Eukaryota; kingdom Viridiplantae; phylum Streptophyta; class Magnoliopsida; order Alismatales; family Alismataceae; genus Alisma; species Alisma plantago-aquatica. Next base: position 45,534,632 of record OY856409.1, read on the forward strand.
CCACCCTCTAGCTCCACCAAGCTCCAAGGTTGGCCAAGCAAATAAGTAGAAGGAAAGAGAGAAAAAGGAATGCTTTCATCATGAAGTGAGAGGTTATATACTCAAGGGATGGGAGAGGTGAGGTAGGTATGAGGTTTCAACACATGAGAGCACCAAAAGAACACTTGTCCACCAAGAAAACTGACATGCAACCACTAAACATATGCATGCAGCCTATGGTGTTATTACCTAGGTGTTCGACCACCTGGGTCACCACCACCCTAGATGTCAAAACAAACATCAAGGCACCTTGTTTCGACCACTACAAAAGGTCACCAAACTAATGAGGTCAAAACACATCACTAGAAGTCCAACCATCCTGACCAAACCAAACCAAGACCTCCATGTCAAAACAAGCATCAACTACGGCAAGTATTGCAGTTGCAACACACCTCGAAGTGAGGTGTTGTGGTCACAACACACTCCACAAATGCTCAAGGTTGATGCACATCACCAAGGTTAGTACCCTAGAAAACCCTAGCATCGCCACTTGATGCCACCTCATCAACCAAGTTCCAACAAGGTGCACCACCCCATAACATCATTCTCTTTCTCATTATGCTAAAGCAGTAAGGGCATACTCCACATGTGACAAATTGCAAGATAACCCCTCAACTTGGGTTAATTGCAACATGGTCCAAAAAAAGCCTACATGGTTCAAACACCAACCAAACTGGACCAAATTGAAAACATAATCTTATCACATGTTAAAAAATATTCTCAAAAGATTAGAATAGGGTTTAAGAATCACATTAAGAAAAGAAAACCACAGTTATCCTAAAAGCTAGGTCAGGGGCCTTACAACCATAAATCCCCTAACAAGGACTTTACCCTAGAAATCCTATGCAAAAAGAGATGGGTACTTCCTATGCATATCTTCCTCAAGCTCCCACATGTCTTCATCTACGCCACGATGATGCCATAAAACCTTAACCAACACAATATCTTTCCTCTTCAACTTCTTGATCCTTCTATCCAGGATCAATATAGAACCTTACACATAAGACACATCCTAATCTAGCTCAAACTTCGTAGGATGTAAAACTAACCAAACATATGGGTGGCACTTCTGCAATATAGAGACATGGAACATTAGATTCCACTTGTGCAACTCAGGTGGAAACTCCAACTTGTACGCCCAACGTGTGTCACCTTAGGATAAGTTCCCATAAATCTGGGAGCCAACTCATCCTTCTTCCCAAACCTCAAAACACCTTTCTAAGGAGAGACCTTGAGATACACTCTGTCTCCCACTTGGAACTCCAATGATCTACACTAATTATCTACATACAACTTATGCCTATTTTGTGCTTCCTTCAACTATTGTTGAATCACTCTGATCTTATATGTTGTTTGTTGCACAAGCTCCAAACCCAAAAGCTGATATTCACCAGACTCATACCAACATAACAAGGACCTACAACGTCTCCCATACAATGCCTCATATGGTGTCATATCAATGCTTCTATGATAGTTGTTATTATAAGGAAACTCTATTATACTGAGGTGCACATATCAACTAGCTAAAAATTGTAAAACATAGGATCGCAACAGATCTTCTAGAATCTGAATCATCCTTTTTGACTTTCCATCTGTCTACAGGTGAAATGTTATATTGAACTTCAATTGTGTACCCGTAGTTCCATGTAGACCTTCCTATAAATGAATGGTGAATTGAGAACCTCTATCAGACACGATGGTAGTTGGGATACCGTGCAACCACACTATATCAACAGCATAAACCTGAGAAAGTTTCTCTATTGTGCACGTCGTCTTCACAGGAAAAAAGTATGTTTTCTTTTTCAACCAGTCAAATATCACCCATATGGAGTCATAACCTTTGGCTGTCCTAGGAAGACAACCCACAAAGTCCATCATCACATGATCCCACTTCCAATTTGGTATAGACAATGGTTGTAAAGTCCTTGTTGGCTTCTGGTGTTATGCTTTAATCTTGCTGGCACACATGACATGCTGCAACAAACTTAGTAACGTCACACTTCAAGCTAGGACACCAATACAAATCCTTCAGATTGTGGTACCTGGATGCATAACATACATCAAAGAGTGAGTTTCTTCCAAAACCATCTTCCTCAAATTTTCAACATCTAGAACCATGACTTTGTTGTGGTAACATATTGTCCCATCCTCTATCTTGTCGATGTCATCACACTTCTTGCTACCAAACTCTGATCAGATCTATTGTGTCACAATATCACTTTGTTGTGCATTTCTGATCTAATGGGGCAATATGGGTTTTACCTACAACTATGGCATCAAGCCTGCTAACATGGACACCTTCAACATTACATTCATCTGACACAAGGTAAACAGCATGTCTCTCTTATAGCACACTAGGGAATATAATTGTGCCCTCTCAACTGGAGCCATCCTATATGTGGCTATGTTATCAGTTGCATACCAGGGACTAGATTGATCTCAAAAGCAATCTCTCTGATTTGAGGAACACCTAGGATCTCATCTTGAAACACATCCTCAAACTCATGGACAACTATCATCTCTTAGAAACTTGGACTCCTCACCTTATTATCCACCACATGCATGAAGAATGCATCACATCCTTGCCTCATCATGTTCTCTGACACCATCGCTGACACCAGACATGTTGGAAGAATCTTCCTATCTCCTTGGAAGATCCATGTCACATCATCATCAACAAACATCACAACTTTGGAACTACAGTCCAAGACTACCTGTTACTTTTCCAAAGTATCCATTCCAAGGATCGCATTGAATTCATGCTTGTCAAGTGGTATGAGGTCCACTTGAATGCTATGTCCTAAAAAAGAAAGGACACATGAAGGACACACCTCTGACAACTTGGAGGAACCAACCAATGGGGTTTCTAAATGAAGATTATCATGTCTACGACTAGCAGAAAATGAACAACTACTAGTCACTTCTTGAGTGATAAAAGAGTGCATAGCACCTGAGTCAACCAAAATAGATATAAAGTAAGAATAAAGACAAATCATATTGAAATAACTTCATCTGACTTTTCACAACTCACGGGTTGAGCACTCCTTCTGAATGAATCATGGTGTAGAATCAAGTTGTTTCCTGTTGTCTCCCCTTCCTCTATGGCTTGCCCAGAAAAACTAGCCTACAACATCTGTTCACGTCCGCTGCCACAACCATTTAATTGTTGTCGATACTGCGACCCTTGCTATCTTTGTCTCAATTGTTGGGTCACCTCATCATCCTTTACAAGGAAATACATCTGTATATGCTTGGTCTATCCACACTTGTAACAAGTCTTTCCCTCATACCACGACCTAGATGGCCATGTCACATACATCGATGTGACACTATGGGCTCCCACTGGTGGAAAACTACAACCTTTGTCTCTGCTCAGTGACCACTGAGACGGACTCTTCCATCTTTGTTGTGATGGTAGTGTTGAAAACCTAGGCTTCTTAAAGCCTTCAGACAATGGTCCCTGATACTGAGAAGGACTCTTCTTTGCCTTCGTCTCAGGCTTCAGTACTACGGACCATTCTATCCATCTGACCGACTCTAAAAACATGGAAAACTTCTCTAGGTTTTCAAGAGATGACACTGGAGAACACTGTACTCAAACCCTTATCAAACCATCTAATCCTCTCCTTGTCTGTTACTACCATATGAGGAAAACACCTCAAAAGCTCCATAAATTTTTCTTTGTACTTGTCGACTGACGTAGATCCCTTCCAGATCTTATCAAATTGGTTAATCTTCACATTTAGACAAGTCTCTAGAAAATACCGACTCACAAACTCCCGTCAGAACTCTTCCCAACAAATCATTACACCATGCTTATTCTCCTCATCGTGGCCCACCAATGTCTAACACTCCCTTTCAAAAAATACACAACATGTTTCACTTTGTCTGCCTCAGGAATGTTGAGGATCTTAAAGGTCTTCTCCAACTTTGTTAACCAAACGTCAACATATGTTGGATCTTTCGTACCAACATACTTCACAATCCCAACTTCCCTCAACTTCTTAAAGGTCTTCCCTAATCCTAGAGATTCCACATTGGGGACTACTGCTTTCGCTTGAGGAGCAAACATTATGTCTGTTATATGTGTCATCGTAGCCATGAACTGTCCAAAAATGGACTGAGAAGCAGGATTGGCTACCACTGCGGGGTCAATTGGGGGAATCTCATGCACAACATCAACCTTGTCCTGCCTCTTATCACCACCACCTAGTGTGGAAACATCTCTCTTGGTAACATGTTCTTTGTGTTCTCCAACCAACTTCTCTTCCCTTCTTATGCATAAGAAAAAGTTACCATTAACAGATTGGAAGACACTAGAATAGACACAAACCCTAGTCCTATGTCCTTGTAGACTTAGTGAACCTAGATATCTAATACCAACCATGTAGTTACGTCCCTAAACCATAAGCAAGTTCACTCAAAACAAAACATAGAATTAATACTAATAAGGTTACTAGAAAACATAGGAAATTAGAACCATTTGCACATCAACACAAAATCTCGAACTTATCATATCCGAGTCCACAAAACCAAATGTATATATATATTTCTTACAAAAGATTATTACATACATCATTCACTGGCTCACTGGCCACAACCTGTTATAAGAGCTAACATGTTCATATACAAGCATACCATATTTGTACAACACAGGCATAAAGACAAAACATCATCTTTCTCTAAATCCCGCATCTACCTCTCCAAATCTTGTAACGGTAGGAGGGGTAGACTGAAATAGCTATGGGGCTTAATAGTGGTAGAATGTCGTTGTTGTACCTTGGGGCTCCTATCGCTGGTGGAAGAGGCGTCTCCAAGGATTACTCTATATGTCTTGATAAGATCGTTGCAAAAATAAAAGGCTGGAGTGGGATTCATATGTCTATGGCAGGGTGTCTGATGCTTATCATTTATCTCCTCCTAAGTATGGTCCGGTATTGGAGTGAGGTCTGTAACCTCCCTAATCACATCACTGACAATATTACTAAGAAACTTAACAATTTTTTGTGGGGAGGCAAGACACATGCCGTGAAATGGGATACCGTTACCAAGTCTTTACAGAACGGAGGTCTCAACATCAGAATAGTGGAAGAGATTGTTGAGGAAAGCCTAGCTAGAAGACTGGATAGATTCATCACTGTCCAAGGCAGTGTGTGGGCCAACTGGCTTAGAGTGTGGTATGGTGACGTCCCTATCTCCCATGTCAACGCTTCCAAAACCTGGGTTCTGTTGTGTAGGAAATGGAATCAAGTCAACCATCTGTACAATGTGGATAGTGATGGTCTCCTCACACTTAACGGGCAGAAACCATGGGTGCACATCCCTATAGGTCCTGTTGTTCCCTGGTTCGATCTGCTGTGGGGCAAGGGTTACATCCCCAAATGGAGCTTAGCTGGGTACAAGGTGATCCTTGGGAAGCATCTTACCAAGGATAGACTTATTAGATGGGGGATCCCTACTAGCCCCAAATGTGTGTTTTGTGATGAGCCCAAAACTCATGAACACCTATTTTTTGGTTGCATAAAAGTCTTTAGGCTCTGGGTTCTGATGGCACTAAAGAATGGGTGAGGCAACCTAACGGCCAGAAGCATCACTGAGTTGATTGATTACATCAAGTTGAAGTGTGCGAACAAGAAGGAGAGGGCTTTTGCAGGGCTCTGCTTTGCCATTGTATGCTTCAATACTTGGAAAGAGAGGAACAATATCCACCATGGTCGACATCCTAATCATGATGTGTTATCTCAGTTAACAGAGATATTTGTAATGTCGTTAAGGCCAAAGGCCTAGAAAAGGTCCTTAATCCCATAGCTAAACGAAACTGGGGCATTGTGTAGGTAGACCCCGTATACTTTTTGTATCTTGATTTTGTACAGTATAGATTGGCTATATACACCTTTTGGCAATATATTTACCTATTTCCAAAAAAAACATCATCTTGATTTACAACATCTACAAAACTTCCCCAAGGACCTAAGAGTGCATGGACGTCACATAGGATTGTACTAAAATACACAAGTAGATTATCCAACCTTTGCTCAGCTACTGCTCCTCTAGCTGCTCACCCTCAACAACATGATCTCTACCTCTGCGTGCTCGATCACCTAAAAGATATGGAAACCCACAAGGTGAGACCAAACATCCCAACGAGAGATATAACTATCCCTAATGTCCATTAAAATAACATGCAACTAAGCATGCATATGTTATTTAACATGTTGACAAGATTCATCTAAATGATATATATCCAATAGATAATGTAGATTAAACAAACTAGGCAGTTCTCATTGAGTAGTAGAGCAACTAATACTTTAAGAAGGAATATGAAGAACATGTATAACAGTTGATTTCTCTTATTGCATTATAATTCAAGAAATCAGTACAAAGATAAGGAAAAGGGGTCATCCAATGTAAAGCGTATATTGAACCTAAGCAAATATACTACACGAATGGATTACACATTTTTACTTTTTCTTTGAGGATTTGAGTCATACCACTCAAATCCAACTGACCAATGTGAAGTCAAAATCAGTTCTATACAAGGTCTATGGAAGAACTAGAATCCACAACCTCTCGGTCCGTATGAGAGAAAGACAACAAAGACATATCAATCAACTACAAACAATGACATATAGTAAAGATGAAGGTTTGGTTCACAAATGGCCATCCGCATAAAAATACCTAGCCCACCATGGTATAGGTCACGACACTAGAAGAACAGACTTACACATGGCCGTTCTAAAAAGAGCCATCACATGCAGGTAAACTTCTTCCTATCACATATCACAAGGAGAACATCTCATTCATGGTTGTCTCACGCAAATGGTAATTGTGGATGCAAGGAGAAACTCGACTTGCACCCCCACATATTCAAAAATATGCACTCCAAGTTTCTCGTAGGAATGACTTGTTTCACCACCCAAAAACTTCTAATGCTAGAATGGATCTTTGGCACATGGAACCTATATGATTAGGGTTACACTTGATTAATTAAACCAATTTCTATATTTTAGCATCAAACAAGTTGAAATGTACAAACTCTAAACAAAGTCTACAAATATAAGGGCATAGTGCAACTCCAGAAGATATAAAACATATTAGGTGTGAATAAGATACTTGTAGCACTGCCATTCACAAGGCCATCACCAATGTCACACATCCATACAAGGATACCACAACTGTCACATCACTATGGGATATCAATCCCGTAACCACATCCTCAGAGGATATCACCTTAGAACAGACATTAAGCCTTCACCATGTCGTAGGACCCATCCCATCAATATGATCTCGTCATGTCTCATCAAGGCTCATAACCATTACCCAATGTCATATGATCACTACCATAGCATACACAAGCTATGTCATTCATTCAACCATCAAGGTTAGAATCACACATGTAGGAAAGAGACAACATAATCACATGTTATCCATTCAAACAAACTCAATAGGTATAACATACCCTAGGATTAGGGTTAGGGTTAAAACCCAAAGCTAATTAGGTTTCATATAATAAATCAATCACCAAACCCTAGTTATATCATCCCCCACTTTCTTGGAACATACTAGGATTAGAACATCACCATTAACTTGGTTAATCAACTAGCCAAACATCATAATGTATCAACTAACATTTACATGTACGTGTAACAACCGTATGAAGTCCCACATATCTCGACCTCAAGCAAACCATGTGTATCGACCATAAGAAAAACATGTGTCTCAACCATAAGAAAAATGTGTGTGTCGACAAACACAAGAACCATCAAAGAAAGTGTCATGACCATCACAAAAACATGTGTTTTGACCATCAACCCATTAGAGTTTGGGTCACGACCGCAACAACATGTGACTTGTAGCAACTAGAGGAGATAATGGAGTGTAGCGACCATTAAGGTCAATGTACCTTAACATCACTTTACCCTCTCCAAAATAGAAGGTACCTCATTCAAAACAAAGATTAATATCAAGGAAAAACCATCATCAACAAGATGGAAAACTCCATACAAAAAGAACATCAAAACCTTATCTCGAACGTAATCCATCAAGAAACAAAACAAGGGCAAATAGGACCAAGATTCAACCTCAAGAAAAATCGATCCAAAACCTCAAGAAAAACATGTGAGTAGAATCATACAATGATGATACAAACAAGGATCATGATGCATGTATCGAAATCACCTCAACCATCACTTAACAAGTCAGGTACATGAAATTTAGGGTTTTAGAAAGAGAGCAATCTACATGAGAGTACTACAATGTCTTCAACCTTGGATCATGATAACTCCATATAGAACATTAGCATCAAATTCTAGAGATCCAAATAGTAGCATGCAAGCATAAATAAGATGCAAATAATAGAAGAAGGTTGAGAGTTATATAATCCACCTTAAGTAGAGAACCAAGATCCAAGATCATGAGCTCCAAGGAGGAAGATGGAGTTCCAAGAAAGATCAACACTTTAGCCACAAGATCACATCCAAAGAGAAGTACACCATGGTAAAAGGATAGAACAAGAAAGAGGGCAAATAACCCAAGGCCAAATGAGAATAAGAAAGAAAGCTTCTTCTCACTTGGGTACCACCACATCAAAACATAGTCTCCGACCATAGTGAGGGAAAGTTTCTCTCAAGATGACCACCATGGTAGAACCATAGTCTCATGGCCGAGGAGGAAGGAAGAAGAATATAGGTGCAAAGGAAAATGATATCAAGGGTTCAAAAACGGTTACCAAAAAGAGAACTCGTCATAAATCACCAAAAGGAAGGTGATTCGTCCCAAAAGCACCACATGCAAGGTTGATCGACAACCAAAGCACCTTGATCAGCACCCTCTAGCTCCACTAAGATCCAAGGTCGGTCAAGCATGGAAGGAGAATGAAAGAGAGCAAAATTATTTCTTACATGAATAAGAGAGAGGTTATATACTCAAGAGATGAGGGATGTGAGGTGGTATGAGGAGTCAACACATGAGAGCACCAAAATGACACTTGTCCACAAAGAAAACATATATGCAACCACTAAACATATGCATGCAACCTATCATGACTAAAACCTTGGTGGGTTTTTGGCCACATGGGTGACCACCACCTAGAGGTCGAAACAACATCATGGAACTTTGTTTTGACCACTACAAAAGGTCAAACCAATAGGATCAAAACACATCATAAGAAGGCTAACCATCTTGACCAAACCACACCAAGAACTCAATGGTTGAAACATGCATCAAGTAGGGTAGTTGTTGTGGTATCAGTACACCTACAAGTGAGGTGTTTCAGTCACAACACACTCCATAAGAGCTCAAGGTAGATACACATCACCAAGGCCAAAACCTTAAAAAATCCTAGCATCACCATATGATGCCACCTCATCAACCAAGGTCCAACAAGGCACCCCATAGAATCATTCTCTTTATCATGATGATAAAGCAGTAAGGACACACTCCACGTGACAAATTGCAAGATAACACCTCAACTTGGTCCAAAACAAGTCTCATGGTTCAAACACCAACCAAACTGGACCAAACTGAAAATATAAGCTTGTCACATGTTAACAAATCATCTCAAAAGATTAGATTAAGGTTTAAGCATCAATTAAGCAAAGAAAAAAAGGGTTAGCCTGAAATCTAGGTCAGGGGTCTTACAACCATAAACCCCTATCAAGGATTTCACCTCTGAAATCCTACGTGAGAAAAGATAGATAGTTCCTACGTATCTCTTCCTCAAGCTCCCATGTTGCTTCCTCGATAAAGGTTGGATGATTTCTTTTCTTAATTTTCCATCCCTATTACCTTCATCATCATGAAGTTTAAAATAGTGATATGTGAAATTAAAATTTTAACAAATAATAGATGAGTCATAAATATGCTAGAAAATCATATAACTAATTAATTATTAATTTAACCATAAAATTTAAATGCATTATTTATTTTCTCAAAGTATCATCATGAAATTAGTTATAAAAAAAAGATTACATTTATAATAAAGGTTAAACAAAATATAAATTGGAACTAAGTTAGTCGTGATAGTAAATTTTCTGATTGAATACTGTATAGTCATTAAATTAGTTAAAAACTATATTAGACATCTAAACAAATCTGATATATAACAACAAATCTGGAAATAAGTTAGCCACAAAATTTAATTTTCTTACTTGATAATATATCAGCCATGAAATAAGTGAATAAAATATATTCTAGATATCTAATCATGTCTAAATAAACTAAAAAATTGGACAGAAGTCTATCTGTAAATATATCTCTTAATCAATCACCATGAAATAAGTTAATATATCACATATTATATATAAAGTTATGTATAAATTAAAAGAGATAAATTGGAAATCATTTGTCCATGATATTAAAATTTCTTAATAAAACTATATAGTCATAAAATATCTAGTTATGTTGCACATTTGAAATCTAATCACATGTAAGATTTAAATTAAAACATAGAAATAGGTTAGCCTTGAAATAAAATTTTCTTCATAAATAATATATCAATCAAGAAATAATCTAACCAGTTATATATTAGATATGGAATTATATCAAAATTATACTAAATTTTCGAATATAGTTTTTCATAAATTATTTTTTATTTAGAATTTATCTTGATATAAGTTTAGAAATCATAGATATCTAATCTAAACTAAATTAAATAATTTGTAAATATGTTAGATTTAATATTAGAATTTCTTGAAAAAAAATGGTTATGAAATAAGTTAATATTTGTGATATGTATTTAACAATTAATATATCCTTATTATTTCCTATCTATTATATATTAATCATACAATTTGAATTAAGTGTTTATAGTCTATGGATTTTTCATGTTTTTTTATATTTATATAAATAATAGCTCATGAAAATTTGTATTGTGTTTTTATGGTATTGTGATAAAGTGGATTTTCACCCATTAATCTCTCAATAACATCACTTTATCATCACCTATGTATTAGAGACTCATTTTGGAGGAATTTTAGATGTTAGTGTGATTTGAGGATATTGGTGACATTTAATTGAAAATTTGGATACCATTCTATACATGAAACACATGAATTTCAACTTATTTGGACTTGCTAATCTTTTATATCATTCCAATATCTATCTTTTTTCTTTGGATTCCAATTTTTTTATAAATACTCTAGGCCACATTTTAAGCCTTGTCTCCATTTTCCAGATCAACAGGAGCTACCTAGCTCCCTATACAAATTCTTAAAAATTGCTTCTAAAACACCTCCTTTTACCCTCTTTTTCTTTATTTTGGGTCGTTTTGCCTTAATGGGCCACGAGTAGCACCTTATCACATGTACAATGGTGAACCAACTGGCATGTGGGTGAGGGTCATCCACTACCAAGGGTTGGGTGGGCAGTCGCCACTGGTTAGGGAAAACCCTAATCGAAATCTCGCTCTCTAATGCACCATTCCGCAAGTTCTTGGGTGCATTGGATTCTATCAAAAAACCTCATCAAATGCATGTATTTTCCTTTCAAAATATCAAAGTTTTAGGAATCTCTTGGTCTTTAAAACCTATCATCGCCACAGAGATTCATATCCTTAATACACCCTAACCCTAGACCCTCACACCTTTATAAGACTCCCTTTGGCTCCTTTTCTTCCCAACGAACAAATCCATATCTTTGGATTTTAATTTTGTGTCCTTGACCAAGTTTGCCAATCTTGGACAAATGTGTGTAGTCATGGAAATCACTATAGTAGATCCATTTTTGCATTCTCTCTCTTTGTATCTCTAGAATGGTATTATTTTCATATCTTATACATCTAATATCAAAAATAGGTGAATCTATATTCCGTCTCAATCACAAGAATGAGATGGACCCAATGGAAATACTTTCAACTCATGATTCCTGGTCCATTTCAACATTATATTTATCTAATTAACTTTGATGGTGACTTGAAAAATAAGTTTGAAACTTTATCTGAATCTTGACTTGATATCATGAAATATTGTAAAATTAGTCTTGGATCTATTACCCAAATCACAATATTGAACTTTTTGAATATAATACTTTTGTTTAAATCCATATCTTAGTCTTGATCTAGAAGATGACTAGTGACCATAATTTTTGGTAAAGTTCTATTATGAACTACTTATGGATCTTGATACTGACCTTGAGGGATATGAAAACCTAATTTTGATAAATACTAGACCTAAAGTTTACTAATAGTACATAAAATCCCTACATGATCATTGTGGCCCCTTTATGGTGAAATACCTATTTTTATTCATGTGCCCTTATGACATGCTAGGAATTATCAATCTTGACTTAAGTTACTCCAGATTTTACTTTAATCTTTGGTGAAAGGTATGTGTACTCGAATCTCTTGAAATTGGATGTTGTGATGTCAGATATGAATATATAAGCCTGGATACAGAACACTTGTCTACATAAATGGTTGAGCTACTTCGTCCCCTATGATTAGAGTTTTAAATTTATATATTTATGTTGATCATTCTCTTTCTCATTTATTGAACTTGCAAATATACTACTCATTATTGTTTCGTATCATGCCTTTCCCCTTTTTGTAAATAGGGATCAAGTGGCAACCTTTTGCCTTTCCCTTAGGGTCAGTTGGATGTGGCCTTTCCCATAGGGTTAAGAGGCATCTCGTTAGTCTCGTCACCCACTCTTGTAATGTGAGGTGATTGACTCATGTTACAATGTATATTGTGTTTATTTTTGCATTTAGGAACTTGTACTTGATGAAAATTTGATTGTTAGTTATTGTTAATTATTTTTTATCAGAGATATGTCATGTGGTTATTTTCTTTCTAATATACATATATTGTTCTGATTTTTCAATAAATGTACTCAATGCTTTTGCACTGACTTTGGGTCATGTTTTTCGATTTAGGAAATCAAGATGGATCATTATGAGGAATTGTTTAAATTGCTTCCGCTCTTCACAAACTCTGATGATATGGTAAAATCTGCATAATCATAATCAGCTTGGTTAGTTCTTTAAATCATTGGTTTTATGAGTTATTATTTCTTATTGCATATGCCTGTGTGCGAGATCCATTTGGGAAACCTAGTGACAGACGTTTCAATCCCTTTACCAATGTTTTGGTAGTAGGATTGGGATTGGAGTAAGAGTGCTTTGTGACAGTCGATATCAGAGCATACACACTCTCATATATATTAAGTAAATAATTTCTCAAGAGTCATCCTGCTTCTCATCTTTCCTTTAACGACTACCCCTAGCCACCTATTTGAATGTAGTAGGATGACTTGTCATCTTCTCATATCTGATAGAGTGTCTTGACTCGACGTGTGCTTTCCCTATTTTTGAATAGCATGGGGTTACAATTAAAATATAATACAAAAAGTATGGATCAATATCATGCCATGATCTGATCTTGAATTGAAATCCCTAATTGATACATGAAAGTACTCTTGAAGGTTATGTACTCGTATGTAAACTTTATACAATCTCAATATCACCAAATTGGATATGAGTGCTTTCCATGTTTCAAGAAATTTGTGATAAATAAGGTGAAACTCATATTTTACACCTCATGGTTTGTGTGGTCCCTATAGATTGAACCTATGTTTCCCAAACATGATTAAGCACTTCTTTATATGTTTATATGTTTCATGTCACATACCTTGATATGACTATGTCTTTGGACACCTAGATCTTGATGTGAAGATTTGTTACAAGAAGAAACTTTCCTATTGACTATGATGGCTCTTTATAAGATTCAATATGAATTTATGATCATATGATTATACTGAAATTCTTGAGTTCCCAATTTTACATCTCTATTTCTAAAAGACATCCTTTCCTTGATCTATGAAAGGGAGAGAGCTATACTATAATCCTAAGTTTGCAAAATCTTGAATTTTAGTTTCCCTATTATGACCTTGATATTAGATCTCATAATTGATTCTCCTCCTATTTTTTCAATGATCAATGTTTGATGACTATGAGTACATATCTTCTAGGTTAGTTTGGTAGTTGACTTGTGACTCCCCTAATCCTGGTCACATCCCTATTTATGAATATCTCTGAATTGACATCTTGTTGATTATTTGAAGTTTGGAAAGGTAAACCCCTCTATACAATTTTGATTCCTTGACCTAAGTCTCAAATAGGACAGGTCTATGAAAATACTAGTATTCAATCTTGAATCTCAATTTAAATAATGTTGTCTATATCTTGTGGCTAAATTTCTAGAAATACCTAGGTCTATATCATTCATTAAACATCAATTCCATGGTAATAAAATTGGTGATTGATATCACAAATGTTGATCATGTATTGCTCGAGTGTTGCTCAACTATTGAGTGTGGATGAATGGTCTCCCCTAAGGTCTAAATGGGAATCTAAACTCTAGCTTCGAAATATTTGCACATATGTTCTCACTTTGACTCTTGATATTGATGTATGAAATCTTGACACATGATAATAGATGTTGATTATGATGTGACTCGTATAATCACCCATGTGGATCTTGAGATCATCCTCAATATATGTCTAGTGAATTTCATATTCCCAAATCTCACAATGTTCAAAAAGATGACTATGTGGATTCACTTGATTTATGTATTAGGGTGTAACTCTCATGTGGACTAGGGTGGGGCCTTCCATTGATTTTGAACATAAAATTATGATATTGAAATATGATGATTGTTTTGAATTGTTGAAATATGGAATCTATATCATGGATGTATAACCCCACCTAAGACATCCAGAAGCTAGGACCCTAAAATCTTGGGAATGAAAGTTATATTTTACTCTTGAACCAAAAACTCTTTTCATTGGACTTCAAAATATTGATCATCCATATTTTTAACCTTTGACCTAAAACTCGAATTTTTAACATGCTGACTTAGTAATAATTTTGAGGATGGTAATGTTTAATGTATGCATAAGGTTAATTTGTTGAAAATGACCTAGGTCTGGATCATTCACCCACCTGAATATACTTGATGAAAAAATTTATGTCGAAATCTCAAAATAATGCAAGATTATTGTTATGGGTGAATGACCAGATGGGTGGTCTGGATAGGAATTAAAATCCTAGACTTGTACATTTGGAACCCAAAATTTGGATATTTGAATATTTACTCTTAAATCACGATCTTGTTAGTACATGACCCAATTTTATCCATGATGTGTAGTCTCGACTGTCAATCTCGATTCTCAATCAATATGGATACATGAATTCAAAGTAAACTAGATCAATAAACTATAATCTTTTGACCTCTATTCGATCAATACAAGTTTATAAGTGACTTTTATTTTCAATGTCTTTGAGGATAGGACTTTGATTACATATTTCCAATTTTCAAGATGTTACATGGATTCAGTAATCCCAATCTTTGAGGGTGTTTTTGAATTTTGGGGACAAAATTGCCTTAAAGGAAGGAAGGATGTGATAATGATGAATTGACGAAATCACTTCTGCTCTTGACAAACTCTAATGATACAAGAAAATGTACAAAATCATAATTGGGTTGGTTAGTTCTTTAAATCTTTTATTTTATGAGTTACTATTATATTATTATATATGCCAGTGTGTGAGATCTATTTGGGTAACCTAGGGATGGGCGCCTCAATCCCTTTATCATTGTCTAGGAAACAGGATTGGGATTGGGGTAAGAACAATTTTGTGATAGTTATATTGTCTTGAAGGAGAGTTGGATGCAATAAATATATATGTAAATGTTCTAGAAGGCAAGATGGATCTTCCAATTCCTCATATTACCAAAAATAGTAATGACCAATTAATGAAAGACAAAGGAGGTATAATTTGTATAACAAGAGGGGCAGGCTTTATAGAAAAAAGTTGAGAGGGGGCTACTTATAAGAATCCCAATGCTCCATTGCAAGAAGCTTTTAACAATGTGTGTGGCCATTTGACAACTCAATAGAGGAAACACCGTGGAAAAAGACATCTCCAGTTTAGAGCCACCAAGTGGAATTTCCAAAATAGAGACACCAACATCTACGATGTCTCCACTATGGAGTGCCACATGCAACATGTCCCTCGTTTGCTGCTCTTAAACTTGTCTAGTTAGAATGATTTCAAAAATTTATCTGGTTTGGGAATTAAATATCTCAAACTTGTATATTTTAATGATTACAATTCTATACATAAAGGATGTTTCATTCACCATCTATGTTATACATGATAGGCATCAGTGTTACCTTTAGGGGTTATAAATTTTGTGGCCATATATACTATCATTGAATGTCATCTTCCCATATTGGGCCTAGGATGTACATAACACGATCGTCACCTTATGTTAGCTGAGTAACACCATTAGTCACTACATTTTATCAAGAAGTTACAAATGTGAACTTAATAGATTTTCTTGAATAACAATTCATGATGCCATCAATACTCATACATACACTGTTAAGTACCTTTTAGTGTGGCCCAAAATAAATATAATTATAAATAACAACTATTTCCATAAAAGGGATGCATCTATTGGATATGGGATGGATTCCCATAACCGAGATGCCTCTTCATGGTGGATAAAGAGGCTTTATGATTTATTATATAAAGGATGGTCCTCTCTCCATGGGATGAAATCTATAAATGACTCCATCCATCAGAGAACCCACTAGGAGAGAGAAACATGATTCCTATTTACGTACTTCAACTTGGGATCACGAATGCTGCCATTTTGGGAGTCAGGACGCTTCCGCTCAGTGCTCCCTTTGTTCTTCCATTGTGCCTCCATCCAGTCAATGTCGTGCCGCTAATGGAGTCTTCTATAAATTATGGAATGATTTCTTACAATGGTATCAGAGCACGGTCATTAAAATAGATGTCACCTCTGTTAAATTTTATGATACATCTTTCTCAAGTTATTGCGGTGTTTTCCGTTGTCGTTGTTTCAATACGACAGGGTCTCTGATGTATTCTCCTAAAACATGACGAGTTGTAAATTTGGCGGTTGTAATTTTCCATGACGAAGAATCCTTATACCGTGTGTAAATAATTCTACTGGTCATGATTTCATCGTGTTTTCAGATCACATTTTTTGGAATCATCGTATCCCCATCACGGAAAGAAGGAATTGCTCGCTTCATGCCTAAATAGCGTCGTAAGTGTATTAACATATATACTCATGTTGTTCATAAAAGGAGATTGACTGGAATTTATATAATGGTCAACGTCCGGTCATGAATGCTCATTAATTTTAAGAGTAGTTTCTTTTAATCTACTACATCGACATTTGTTCTTTGGTTAAAATGATGATATATGTTCTTTTAGAATCGCATAAACTAGTTTCTTAGTGATACTTGCCCACGGACTGCATAATTTACTCCTCAAGTTTTATCCTAGATTATTTTTTGTTGACTGCAGCAGTCCTTCATGTTAAACATGGAGTCTTTTTTAGCTTATACTATGGTTCACTCATATTGATAAATCTTAGTATGAAATGTGGTATTATTTGTTTCAATGTATAATTGATGGAATATGAATATGGAATTTGCATTGTTCTCTACATGGTTGAGAACACCTATGTAGTTATAATGTTATTTTTATAAGATGTCACAGTATGTGCTTAATTTAAGAATGAATAATACCCAAAGGTTTTTCATTTTTTTTGGCATTAAGTATGATGTGAAAACAAACATGTCTTTAGATACATAAAATATTTTTTCCAACATAAAGTTTTTCATTATTCTAATGCATGTGTTATTTTTTTTTTGTATGTGTGGATGTGATCGACATATATCTAATTCCACTTTGTGTTACATATTTATCCAAATTTAATGATGTGATGACTATTGGAATTAGCAGATAAAAGTAAATTAAAGTAGACCTCACAATTTTCTTTATATTCAAGTTGTGATTTTTAATATGAAATTTTGGTTATTGCAGTAATTTCCTCATCACTGTGTGGTGATAACAACATTCCAAATCTCAATGGGTCAAATTTTAATGAATGAAAAGAAAAAATTATAATACATTAGGTTGTATGGATTTAGACTTAGCTTTCTGAGTGGAAAAGCCACAACCACTAATAGAGGAAAGTACTACTGTTGAAAAGTTCAATTATGATAAGTGAGAACGTTCTAATAGACTTAGTTTGTTGCTTATGCAAGAAAATATGGGAAAGCATATTAGACGGTCCATTCCCGCTTCTGAATTGGCAAAAGATTTTCTAAGGGCAGTGGAGGAACAATATGTTTCTTCTAGTAAGTCTAGGGCCAACACCTTATTGGCCAAGATGTACACTATGAAGTACAATGGTTCTTGTGGGATCCGTGAACACATTATGGAGATGAGAGATATTGCCGCATAACTCAATGAGATGGAGTCATCCATATCTGATATACTTCTTGTTCATTTCATTTTAACTTCCTCGCCTAGGCAGTACGGATCATTCAAGGTCCCCTCTAACATACAAAAGGAAAACTGGTCAACAAATGATTTATTGACAATGTGTGTTCAAGAAGAAGAGAGACTTAAGAATGAAGGGGTCCCTACTGCACATCTAAGCACCCACGACAAACATGGCCACAAGGGTAAAGGAAAAATGAAAGGAACTGCTCCTATCTCAGGTGGAGTGTCCAAGCCAGATGGCAAGGACGAGGGAAGCAAGGCTAACATGAAATACTTCTTCTTGCATAATAAAGGACATGCTAAAAAGGAGTGCTTCAAGTACAAGAAATGGTTGGAAAAGAAAGGTATAATGTCTCTTATTTCATATGAATGTCATCTTTCAAATGTTCCTTTATATAGTTGATGGCTTGACTCTGGTGCCACCGTGCATATTTCGAATATATTGTAGGGATTTCTGAATCAAAGGAAACCAACGGAGTGTGAAAAAGTCCTTTATTCAGGAAATAAATTGGGCTCTCACGTAAAGGTCGTTCGCACATGTATATTGATCTTTGACAATGGAAAGTTACTAGACTTAGAAAATACTTTTTATGTACCAAACTATAGTAGAAATTTAGTCTATGTTTCTAGACTGAAAAATTGAACTATGGTTTCTTTCTTCAAAATGAAAAATTGTCATTGTATAAAAACTCCAATTTAATTGGTACTTGTATTTTAATAAATGACCGTTATCCAGTTCAATTAATCCCTCATTTTGAGCAATCTTTTACAGTCCAACATAATGTTATTGATAATAAACGCACATTGTTAGATGAACAATCATCACTTCTTTGGCGTCGAAGGTTGGAACATATTTCCAAAGAAAGAATCCAAAGATTAGTAAAGGAGGGAATTTTAGGGCCCTTAGACTTTACTAATTTTGGAACATGTATTGAATGCATAAAGGGTAAGCAAACCAACACTTCTAAAAAGGGTGCCAAGAGGAGTAATGGAACATTAGAAATAATTCACACGGATATTAGTGGTCCTTTTCCACCTTATTTTATAGGGGGAAATATTTTGCAACCTTTATCGATGACTATTCATGATATATGTTCCTCTACTTATTAAATGACAAAAGTGAGGTTTTTCAAGCCTTTAAGGACCTTAAGGTTGAAGTGGAGAAACAATTCGGTAAAGTGATTAATATAGTCAGATCAGATAGGCGAGGTGAATATTATGGAAGGTTCATTGATATGGGACAAAGAAAAGGTCCATTTGCACATTTTCTTCAAGCAGAGGGTATTGTACCTCAATATACAATGCCAGTCACACCAAGTCAAAATGGTGTAGATGAAAGAAGGAATAGAACATTAAAAGAAATGGTTCGTGCAATGCTTTATAATTCATCCCTTCCTTCTACAATGTGGAGTGCGGCTTTAAAGACGACAATGCATGTATTAAACAAAGTTCCTAGCGAGTCTGTCCAGAAAATCCCATATGAATTATGGACACGAAGGAAGCCATCCTTGAACTATATGCACATATGAGGATATCGTGCAGAAGCTAGAGTTTACAATCCACATGAGAAGTCATTTGATCCAAGAACCACTAGTGGTTTCTTTATTGGTTATCCAGAAAGGTCAAAGGGATATAGATTTTACTGTCCATCTCACCCACAAAAAATCATTGAGACGGGTAAGGCTTAATTTTTGGAGGATCATCATCTTAGTGCGAATGACCTACTTCAGAATATATCTTTTAATGAAATACAAGATAATTGTCTTACACCTACACCTAGTCAAAGATGTATAGGCTATCCAATTATTGTTCCCATGAATAATTGACCAAAAGGAACTCGAATGGTGAAATTAAGAGATACAATGCTAGATTAGTTGCAAAGGGTTTCACTCAAAAGGAAGGCATTGATTACAAAGAGACCTTTGCTCTTGTCTCATCAAAGGACTCCTTTAGGGTAATCATGGCTTTAGTGGCTCATTTTGATCTTGAGCTACTCCAAATGGATGTAAAAACAACATTTTTGAATGGAGATTTATCTGAAGAAGTCTATATGGAACATCCAGAGTAGAAGTCAAATGGTTTGCAAACTAAAGAAATGAATTTATGGACTTAAACAAGCATCCTGACAACAGTATAGAAAGTTTAACACTATTATATCAAATTTTGGATTTAAACCCAATATTTTTGATAGGTTTACATACCTCAAGGTCAGTGGGAATAAATTTATAATATTGATTCTCTATGTTGACGACATTCTACTAGCAAGTAATAGCTTGAGAATATTACATGAAACCAAAGAGTTTCTTTCCTCTAATTTTGAAATGAAAGATATGGGTGAAGCTACGTATGTACTCGGTATGGAAATTCATAGAGACGGAGCTAAAGCAATACTTGGAATATCCAAGAAGGCTTATATATCTCAAATTTTAGAGAAATATGGAATGAGAAATTATTCACATGGACCTGCACCTATAATTAAAGGAGATAAGTTTAATTCCAAGCAGTATCTTAGTAATGACATTGAAAGGAATGAAATGAGGAAGATACCATACACATCTGCAGTTGGGAGCCTACAATATCTCTAGATATGCACCCGACCAAACATAGCTTTTTCTAATGGAATGCTAGACCGTTACCAAAATAACGTAGGCATTCACCATTAGAGAGTCGTAAAGAAGGTGGTGTGCTACCTGCAAGGGACAAAGGACTACATACTTACATATAGAAGGACAAACCACCTTGAGGTTACATGATATTGAAATGCGGATTTTGCTAGTTGTCTAGACAGTAGGAAGTCTACAACAGGCTATATCTTCCTACTAGTTGGTGGTGCAGTGTCATGGAGGAGTGTCAAGCAAAAGGCTACGACTTCATTCACCATGGAAGCCAAACTTATAGCTTGTCATGAAACATCATCGCAGACAATTTGGCTTAAGAATATGATAGAAGATCTTAAAAGTGTTGATTCAATTCATAAGCTGATACAGATATACTGTGATAATGAAGCTGCAATCAGTTTTGCTAATAATGACAAAAGCACCACTGCATGCAGATACCTAGACATAAAGCTCTATGTTGTCAATGAGTGAGTTGACAATAAGATGATAATAATTGATCACATTGGTACACAATATATGATTTTAGATCCTCTTACAAAAGGGCTATCTTCAGGATTATATACATCTCATGTAAAGAAGATGGGTTTGAAAAAGTCATTTGATTGTAATGGTTAATGTGATGTGATAATATGTAATATTCATTATGTGCTCACATATTTAACTTGCTATTTCTGTTTCAATACTAGTTATAACAGAATGTCAGTTTTGACATAAATTGGACTAAAGAAATAGGTTAGAGGTCGACCTATTCATAAAATTTATGTCACTACATATAAGATGATTGAATATTGTGGTGCATAGAAGGAAGTACTCATTTATTGAGTATCAACCACTATGATTCATATTTAACTCTTTTATATGGAAGTATTTATAGTGAGCATCAATGGAAATTTGTTAAATTTTATTGCCATGGCATTTTGGGCCAAGTAGGAAAATGTTAAATATCTTTTAGTGTGGCCCAAAATAAATATAATATTAAATAACAACAATTTCCATAAAAGGATGCATCTGCTTGAGATGGGATGAATTCTCATAATCGACATGCCTCTTCGTCGTGGATAAAGAGGCTTTATGATTTATTATATAAAAGATGGTCCTTTCTCCATGGGATAAAATCTATAACCGACTCCATCTTTCGGAGAACCCACCAGGAGAGAGAAACTTGATTCTTGTTTACGTACTTCCGCTTGAGATCTCGAACGCTGCCGATTTGGGAGACATGACGCTTCTGCTCAGCGCTCCCTTTGTTCTTCCACTATGCCTCCGTCCAGTCAGTGTCATGCCGCTAATGGAGTCTTCTACAAATTCTTGTATGATTGCTTACATACACTTCTTACATGTCACATATATCATATGCTATTTTCATTTGTGGAAGAGGTGACGATCATAAACATGTTCTTTTCATTTTGGTGTTGGTGCTTGGCGTAATCAACTGCCATTCCTTGATAACCAGGAAACACCTATAGGAGATGGTCATTGTGTAAAGTCGACATCGTGTAAAGAATATTATTACACTTCAAAGTTGAGGGTCGTTGGATGTGTGACAATCAAACATGTAAGCTTTACGCTAAAGGTGAAAGATTGGACCAACACAAATGAACTGTTTTTACATAGTGCGCTAAGATTTAGCTAAGAATTCCTAGTCAGCCAACAAGCATTGTACGGCTTTACTGCCGCCTGAGCTAACGGGTGGATGGGGGAGAACGAGCAACATACAATGGTATAACGGTCACATCCGATGGACCCCCTTGCGTAAATAAGCTTTCAAGGAATGAATAGAATTTTATGTGTAAGCTGGCGGGATGAAAGTAAGGGAAGGAGGCACTTTCTTCACAACAAGCAAGCATCCAATGTCACTACTGATTCCGGAAAAGCACAGCTCAAATAGGAAGAGCACCTCAAAAGGTTATTTCTCAACATTTAAAAGTCGAGGAGGAAACTTTTGCAGGAATGAACAGAAACTACGTGGGAGGACGTCAAATTCAAATGCAGTATTGGAAGTCGGGGAAAGATGCACTTAGATGACTTTCGCCACATGGTGTGGCTGAGCAAGAGAGGCAAGGAATCACGGCAGTTGACGTGGGGTTCGTGGGGCGTCGATTTCAGAATTGCCTGTTGCATGCTGTGTTGGGATATGTTTCTATTGTTGGAATCCAAAAAGGTGCGGAACCTGGAAGATTGGCGTATCATTTTCATTTTAATTCCACATATATGGTTCCCGGACTCGCACCTCCGGCACCCCGTTGTATCCCAAAACATTATATTCTCAGTACCTTTATGCTTGGTCGATATCGTGGTTTCAGTTGGCCGGTCTTTCCAGATCACTTTATTAGAAAGGTTTGCCTCGGAGTTTTTGCTCTGCCATATACGGTGATTGATCCAAAGGCCCAAGGAGCTAAAAAAATCTTGATGATAAGAAGTTGACCACTGCCCCATCTCATACATCACTCTAGTCTACGCCTCTCTATCTTAATGAAACACACTAATACACGAAACATATTTTGTAACCATAAAAGAAACATAATTAACTACGAACAAACAACTATTTCTGAATGTGCCATATTATGTAAAATAACGACTACATCGTATAAAAATGAGTGCTATTGTGTATAAAAATGCTACTGTAATAATAGTAACATTGTAAATTTGAGAAAAAAATCTCCGACACCTTTTGTCATATTGTTCTCACTAGTCTTTGCGAAAGCTTTAAGATGAAAAAAAATTAATAATGTGTACAACAATATAAAATTGAGTATTGTCATATATAAAATATTACTATG
>OY856409.1:45565900-45583400 GCA_963693085.1 Alisma plantago-aquatica
GCTAATGTGGTTGTTGTTCCTTTTACTGCTTCTTTATCGTTATCAGTTAATCATTTCCACCAATCTGCTACGATTCCTTGAAAAGTTAAATGACAAAATCGTGATGCTATTTCAATATCATAACTTTGTGATGTTATTGATAAATATGTGGCTTTCACCCATCTTGTTATAGCTTCGTCAATATTTCTGACACAATTTAGATTTAAATAAATTCTGTTTGCACTAATATATTCTTGATTCATATAATCAACTGGGGTTTCTAGAGTAATATTACTTGGTCTTCTATCAGATGCCCAATTTATTCCTTCGTATCTATTCCTATCAGTAGGTTTTCTTCTAAAGCTAGGATCTGACCAGTATTTAGCTCCTGGTTGTTCTAGAGTTTCATTTCTATTGCCTTGTCTGCTAGGGATCGTTGTAGGAATAGGCATGGTTACTTGACTTCCAGAAGTCTCTTCCTGTATAGGTTTCATGTTTATGGTTCTGACTTTTTCCGTTAATCTCACAATTTCTTGACTTAAACTATCTAGTTCTTCTTCATCGGCTTCTAAATATTTATTTTCTAATTGTTCTATTTTAGAGTCATCTGTTTCTTCTATCTGAAGGGGACATAAACTTATTTCGTTTCCACTGGTTTGGAATAGATTTATTTTTTATATACATTCGTTATTTTGTTTTTCATATAGATATTCCATTGTTTTCTGTAATTCTACTATCATTTCTTGAAACTTCTAAAAAATTTTCGAATTGTTTTCATGAACCTGTACCTCTAATTTCTTATACATATTATTGAATATTTACTTCAAATTCTAGATCTAAAGCTTCGTATATGTTATTATCTGAATCTTCT
The DNA here is from genome assembly GCA_963693085.1 of Alisma plantago-aquatica. Taxonomy (NCBI): domain Eukaryota; kingdom Viridiplantae; phylum Streptophyta; class Magnoliopsida; order Alismatales; family Alismataceae; genus Alisma; species Alisma plantago-aquatica. Next base: position 45,566,751 of record OY856409.1, read on the forward strand.
GACTTATTTTGTTCATACTTGATTTCATCTTCGTATTTTGGATTGTTACTTGGCTCTGATACCACTTTCTGTTGGCAGAATTTTTTGATTCTGTTATCATGCTTCAAAAACATACTCGAACTGCCCTTATGGGTGTTGTATGCTATTTCAGCTTTATCATTTTGTCTATGATTATTACTTATTTTAAACAAGGTTCTTCGAATAAATGGTTTTCGCATAATCAAGTTCATAGCATAAGAAACTAGCTTCTAGCAGGAAGATAATAATACTCTGAGTACCATAAAGAGCAAAATAGTTTGTATACCTGTGTTTCCCACTTCGCTTCCTTCTACTTTCAACGTCAGTCGATCTTCTCTTAACGATTTCTAAGAGAAGTAATCCTTAGACATGGACGTTACGGATCTCGAACTCCATATCATCCTATAGGCTCCATGTCCCTTCGTCCTTATGCACTCTTTGCTTGATAGGACTTTTTAGACGACGACCTCCGGGATAGAATAAGGGAGAGATGACTCTCGACCGGTGAAGATAAAATGAATTGGGTGTGTAACGGGTTACACACATATCTTCCTTCTCTATGATAGTACACTAATTATTATCTCCAGGCTAAAGCCTGTTTCTTACGCTGTGAGAATTAGAATGCAAGAATCATCTCAAGAACTGGAATAGAATTTGGAATCGAATTGGAAATAGAGAGACAATGCTCTTTTATTGAACTAAAGACTTAGAGTATACACATCTCCTACCGAGACTCTCTCCGACTACGAGTGTCCCTCCCCACTAGTCTTCTAGAGCTTATATAGACGCTCTCTTTGTTACATTAATACTTACATTCTTTTCTCTTTACATGTATGTCGCACACTTGTCCGGTGGTGAGTGTTTTGCTTTTTGATGTCTTTCTCCGACGCACATCTGTCCGACGGAGAGTTCTTTGTCTTTTTCTTAATTCGATCCTTCTTTCTTGCAAATGTCTTCTTACGTCATTGCTTACGTCTTTTTCAGCGGCTAGTGTTGTTGTGGCTGTCTCTTTCCATCTTGTCTTGGCACGCGGGACATACCTTTCTTCGTGCTTTCTGAGTTGGAAGAATAGTTGTTGGCATCTACAACTTGACCTTATTTGTTCGGTTTCTATTCTTTTTAGAAACCTTTCTAGATTAATTTTTGTTGATATGTTGGTTCTTGTTGTATTGGAAAGAATATTTATATTGTCCGAGGCTTTGTGTAGCCAGCTTCGGTTTTCGTTTATTAATTTTTCCAACACTTGGAAAAGGACTTTTAGTCCCAAAGCTCTTCTTGTTTCAACAAATTCTTTATTGACTTTGTTTCCTTCAAATTCTTTTCGGAAATTTGTTTCTATTTCTTTGACGTATTCTGGGGAAGATACTCGAATTTGGATGCAATGTACTGGATTAAACTTCTTTAATTTTTCCCAATCTTCAGATGCTGGGAAAATCTTGATATAAATTTCACTAGTAGGTTTTACTAGTAGGCTATTGCTTTTAAATTCTCTGTCTGCTTTGATAATTTCTTGGGGAAGCCCTTGAATTTCTCTGAGGTCAGAGCTTAAATATATTAGATTTGCTGCTCCAATTCTGAAATAGTCTTTTGTAATTCTTGGATCAGCTCCTTTGTCGAAATTGATTCTGGTATAAATTCCCGTATGATGTGGAACACAAGTCTCTGTTGTTTTGAGATTGTGAACAATCTCTAATAGAGATATGTATTCATTTTCATTCTTTGTTAAGTATTCTGTAAGGTTCAATTGCAGGTCATAGTCATGCTCACTCTGAGATACCCTGAATTTAAATATTTTTTCGAGCATCAGTTTTATATTATCCGCTTTATTGCGGGATTCTTTCTCCGAAGAGATTGTATTTTCCGCTGTTATGCGGGAGTTGTTTTTTGAGGAAATTGCAGTTTGAAAATTGCTTCTTGCCATTTGGCTGTCATGTGTAAGAAATTTCCTTCTTCTTCCTGATATTCTTCTATTATTTCTTCTTCAGTCTGATTCTGTGTTTGAGAAATAATAGATCGATCCATCTGATTGTTCATCGTTTGTTATTTGAACAAATTCTTGAATGTTTTCTATTTCAGAAAGTTCTTCCTCTATAATTAATTCGAATTGTTTTTGGTTAATTTTCTTAGATCCTCTTTTTGGACATTCATTGGCATAATGTCCTATTTTTTGGCATATAAAGCATTTGCATTCTTTTGGTTTCATTGTATTTTTATTATAATTCCTCTTTTTTCTATAGTATTTTTGTTTTGGTTATGGTTTAAATCCGAACCTTTTTCTCTTTTTAAAATTATATTTATTTCTTCTATTATACCTCATTGGCTCGCATCCTATAGTTATTGGATGGGTCAATTGTGAACAACAAAGTCCTTGTTTTACCACTTTCTTTGTTTTTCGCCTTAGTGTAGCTTCAACACACCATTCTTCTAATTTCATTTTTAGAAATTCTATTCGTCCTCCTAATGTATCTGCTCTTTGTCCAATATATTGAGGATATAGTTGCATTTCTTTAAATCCCCAAGGGTCAGGTATTTTTGTATAAAATAAATTTAGTAGACTTTTACTGGTAACATTTTCTCTATCTGTTCTATCATATATTTTATAGAAATATTCCTGAAATTTACATATATATTCATCTATTCGACACATATCGTAGAATTTTAGATTATATAGTAAAAAGATAAATCTTTTTTTTTCTTTTTATTTTTCTACATCTCTGTTTACATTCCATGTTTCTCCTAGAAATTCTCTTCATAATTCATTTTCATAGTTATTTACCACTTGAGCTAATGTGGTTGTTGTTCCTTTTACTGCTTCTTTATCGTTATCAGTTAATCCTTTCCACCAATCTGCTACGATTCCTTGGAAAGGTAAATGACAGAATCGTGATGTTGTTTTAATATCATAACTTTGTGATGTTATTGATAAATATGTGGCTTTCGCCCATCTTGTTATAGCTTCGTCAATATTTCTGACACAATTTAGATTTAAATAAATTCCATTTGCACTAATATATTCTTGATTCATATAATCAACTAGGGTTTCTAGAGTAATATTACTTGGTCTTCTATCAGATGCCCAATTTATTCCTTCGTATCTATTCCTATCAGTAGGTTTTCTTCTAAAGCTAGGATCTGACCAGTATCTAGCTCCTGGTTGTTCTAGAGTTTCATTTCTATTGCCTTGTCCACTAGGGACCGTTGTAGGAATAGGCATGGTTACTTGACTTCCAGAAGTCTCTTCATGTATAGGTTTCATGTTTATGGTTCTGACTTTTTCCGTTAATCTCACAATTTCTTGACTTAAACTATCTAATTCTTCTGCATCGGCTTCTAAATATTTATTTTCTAATTGTTCTATTTTAAAGTCATCTGTTTCTTCTATCTGAAGGGGACATAAACTTATTTCATTTCCACTGGTTTGGAATAGATTTATTTTTTATATACATTCATTATTTTGTTTTTCATATAGATATTCCATTGTTTTATGTAATTCTACTATCATTTCGTGAAACTTTTGAAAGTTTTTCGAATTGTTTTCATGAACCTGTACCTCTAATTTCTTATACATATTATTGAATGTTTACTTCAAATTCTAGATCTAAAGCTTCGTATATGTTATTATCTGAATCTTCTAACTTGTTTTGTTCATACTTGATTTCATCTTCGTATTTTGGATTGTTACTTGGCTCTAATACCACTTTCTGTTGGCAGATTTTTTTGATTTTGTTATCATGCTTCAAAAACATACTCGAACTGCCCTTATGGGTGTTGTATGCTTTTTCAGCTTTATCATTCTGTCTATGATTATTACTTATTTTAAACAAGGTTCTTCGAATAAATGGTTTTCGCATAATCAAGTTCATAGCATAAGAAACTTGCTTCTAGTAGGAAGATAATAATACTCTGAGTACCATAAAGAGCAAGATAGTCTGTATACCTGTGTTGCCCACTTCGCTTCCTTCTACCTTCAACGTCAGTCGATCTTCTCTTAACGATTTCTAAGAGAAGTAATCCTTAGACCTGGACGTTCCGGATCTCGAACTCCTTATCATCCTATTGGCTCCATGTCCCTTCGTCCTTATGCACTCTTTGCTTGATCATACTTTTTAGACGACGGCCTCCGGGATAGAATAAGAGAGAGATGACTCTCGACCGGTGAAGATAAAATGAACTAGGGGTGTAACGGGTTACATACAGATCTTCCTTCTCTATGGTAGTACAAGAATTATTATCTCCAGGCTAAAGCCTATTTCTTACGCTATGAGAATTAGAATGCAAGATTCATCTCAAGAATTGGAATAGAATCTGGAATCAAATTGGAAATAGAGAGACGATGCTCTTTTATTGAACTAAAGACTTAGAGTATACATATCTCCTACCGAGACTCTCTCCGACTACGAGTGTCCCTCCCTACTAGTCTTCGAGAGCTTATATAGACGCTCTCTTTGTTACATGGATGCTTACATTCTTTTCTCTTTACATGTTTGTCGCACACTTGTCCGGTGGCGAGTGTTTTGCTTTTTGATGTCTTTCTCCGACGCACATCTATCTGGTGGAGAGTTCTTTGTCTTTTTCTTAATTCGATTCTTCTTTCTTGCAAATGTCTTCTTACGTCATTGTTTACGTCTTTTTCAGTGGCTAGTGTTGTTGTGGCTGTCTCTTTCCATCTTGTCTTGGCACGCAGGACATATCCTTCCTTCGTGCTTTCTGAGTTGGCAGAATACTTGTTGGCATCTGCAACTTGACCTTATTTGTCCAGTTTTTATTCTTTTTAGAAACCTTTCTAGATTAATTTTTGTTAATATGTTGGTTCTTGTTGTATTGGAAAGAATAATTATATTGTCTGAGGCTTTGTGTAGCCAGCTTCGGTTTTTGTTTATTAATTTTTCCAATACTTGGCAAAGGACTTTTAGTCCCAAAGCTCTTCTTGTTTCAATAAATTCTTTATTGACTTTGTTTCCATCAAATTATTTTCAGAAATTTGTTTCTATTTCTTTGACGTATTCTGGGGAAGATACTCGAATTTGGATGCAATGTACTGGATTAAACTTCTTTAATTTTTCCCAATCTTCAGATGCTGGGAAAATCTTGACATAAATTTCACTAGTAGGTTTTACTATTGGGCTATTGCTTTTAAATTCTCTGACTGCTTTGATAATTTCTTGGGGCAGCCCTTGAATTTCTCCTAGGTCAGAGCTTAAATATATTAGATTTGCTGCTCCAATTCTGAAATAGTCTTTTGTTATTCTTGGATCAGCTCCTTTGTCGAAATTGATTCTGGGATAAGTTCCCGTATGATCTGCAACACAAGTCTCCGTTGTTTTGAGATTGTAAACAATCTCTAATAGAGATATGTATTCATTTTCATTCTTTGTTAAGTATTCTGTAAGGTTCAATTGCAGGTCATAGTCCTGCTCACTCTGAGATACCCTAAATTTAAATATTTTTTCGAGCATCAGTTTTATATTATCTGTTTTATTGAGGGATTCTTTCTCCGAAGAGATTGTATTTTCCGCTATTAGGTGGGAGCTATTTTCTGAGGAAATTGCAGTTTGAAAACTGCTTCTTGCCGTTTGGATGTCATGTGCAAGAAATTTCCTGCTTCTTCCTGATATTCTTCTATTATTTCTTCTTCAGTCTGATTCTGTGTCTGAGAAATAATAGATCGATGCATCTGATTGTTCATCGTCTGTTATATGAACAAATTCTTGAATGTTTTCTATTTCAGAAAGTTCTTCCTCAATAATTTCTTCGAATTGTTTTTGGTTAATTTTCTTAGATCCTCTTTTTGGACATTCATTGGCATAATGTCCTATTTCTTGGCATATAAAGCATTTGCATTCTTTTGGTTTCTTTGTATTTTAATTATAATTCCTCTTTTTCTATAGTATTTTTGTTTAAATCCGAACCTTTTTCTCTTTTTAAATTTATATTTATTTCTTCTATTATACCTCATTGGCTCGCATCCTATAGTTATTGGATGGGTCAATTGTGAACAACAAAGTCCTTCTTTTACCACTTTCTTTGTTTTTCTGCTTAGTGTAGCTTCAGCACACCATTCTTCTAATTTCTTTTTTAGAAATTCTATTCGTCCTCCTAATGTATCTTCTCTTTGTCCAATATATTGAGGATATAGTTGCATTGCTTTAAATCCCCAAGGGTCAGGTATTTTTGTATAAAATAAATTTAGTAGACTTTTACTGGTAACATTTTCTCTATCTGTTCTATCATATATTTTATAGAAATATTCCTGAAAATTACATATATATTCATCTATTTGGCACATATCGCAAAATTTTAGATTATATAGTAAAAAGATAAATCTTTGTTTTTTTTCTTTTTCTTTTTCTTTTTCTACATCTCTGTTTACATTCCATGTTTCTCCTAGAAATTCTCTTCGTAATTCATTTTCATAGTTATTTACCACTTTGAGCTAATGTGGTTGATGTTCCTTTTATTGCTTCTTTATCGTTATCAGTTAATCCTTTCCACCAACCTTCTATGATTCCTTGGAAAGTTAAATGACAAAATCGTGATGTTGTTTCAATATCATAACTTTGTGATGTTATTGATAAATATGTGGCTTTCGCCCATCTTGTTATAGCTTCGTCAATATTTCTGACGCAATTTAGATTTAAATAAATTCCGTTTGCACTAATATATTCTTGATTCATATAATCAACTAGGGTTTCTAGAGTAATATTACTTAGTCTTCTATCAGATGCCCAATTTATTCCTTCGAATCTATTTCTATCAGTAGGTTTTCTTCTAATGTTAGGATCTGACCAGTATCTAGCTCCTGGTTGTTCTGGAGTTTCATTTCTACTGCCTTGTCCACTAGGGACTATTGTAGGAATAGGCATGGTTACTTGACTTCCAGAAGTCTCTTCCTGTATAGGTTTCATGTTTATGGTTCTGACTTTTTCCGTTAATCTCACAATTTCTTGACTTAAACTATCTAGTTCTTCTGCATCGTCTTCTAAATATTTATTTTCTAATTGTTCTATTTTAAAGTCATCTATTTCTTCTATCTGAAAGGGACATAAACTTATTTCGTTTCTACTTGTTTGGAATAGATTTAATTTTGATATACATTCGTTATTTTATTTTTCATATAGATATTCCATTATTTTCTATAATTCTACTATCATTTCTTGAATCTTTTGAAAGTTTTTCAAATTGTTTTTATGAACCTGTACCTCTAATTTCTTATACATATTATTCAATGTTAACTTCAAATTCTAGATCTAAAGCTCCGTATATGTTATTATCTAAATCTTCTTAATTGTTTTGTTCATACTTGATTTCATCTTCGTATTTTGGATTGTTACTTAGCTCTGATACCACTTTCTATTGGCAGAATTTTTTGATTCTGTTATCATGCTTCAAAAACATACTCGAGATGCTTTTTCAGCTTTATCATTCTGTCTATGATTATTACTTATTTTAAACAAGGTTCTTCGAATAAATGGTTTTCGCATAATCAAGTTCATAGCATACGAAACTAGCTTCTAGCAGGAAGATAATAATATTCTGAGTACCATAAAGAGCAAGATAGTCTGTATACCTGCGTTGCCCACCTCGCTTCCTTCTATCTTCAATGTCAGTCGATCTTCTCTTAACGATTTCTAAGAGAAGTAATCTTTAGACCTGGACGTTCCAGATCTCGAACTCCTTATCATCCTATAGGCTCCATGTCCCTTCATCCTTATGCACTCTTTGCTTGATCAGACTTTTTAGACGACGGCCTCCGGGATAGAATAAGGGAGAGATGACTCTCGACCGGTGAAGATAAAATGAACTGGGGGTGTAATGGGTTACACACAGATCTTCCTTCTCTATGATAGTACAAGAATTATTATCTCCAGGCTAAAGCATGTTTCTTACGCTATGGTAATTAGAATACAAGAATCATCTCAAGAACTGGAATAGAATCTGGAATCAAATTGGAAATAGAGAGACTATGCTTTTTTATTGAACTAAAGACTTAGAGTATACACATCTCCTACCGGGACTCTCTCCGACTACGAGTGTCCCTCCCTACTAGTATTCGAGAGCTTATATAGACGCTCTCTTTGTTACATTGATGCTTACATTCTTTTCTCTTTACATGTTTGTCGTACACTTGTCCAGTGGCGAGTGTTTTGCTTGTTGATGTCTTTCTCCGACGCATATCTGTCCGGTGGAGAGTTCTTTGTCTTTTTCTTAATTCGATCCTTCTTTCTTGGAAATGTCTTCTTACGTCATTGCTTACGTCTTTTTCAGCGACTAGTGTTGTTGTGGCTGTCTCTTTCCATCTTGTCTTGGCACGCGGGACATATCCATTCTTCGTGCTTTCTGAGCTGGCAAAATTCTTGTTGACATCTGCAACTTGACCTTATTCGTCTGGTTTCTATTCTTTTTAGAAACCTTTCTAGATTAATTTTTGTAGATATGTTGGTTCTTCTTGTATTGGAAATAATAATTATATTGTCTGAGGCTTTGTGTAGCCAGCTTCGGTTTTTGTTTATTAATTTTTCCAATACTTGGCAAAGGACTTTTAGTCCTAAAGCTCTTCTTGTTTCAACAAATTCTTTATTGACTTTGTTTCCTTCAAATTCTTTTCGGAAACTTGCTTCTATTTCTTTGACGTATTCTGGGGAAGATACTCCAATTTGGATGCGATGTACTGGATTAAACTTCTTTAATTTTTCCCAATCTTCAGATGTTGGGAAAATATTGATATAAATTTCACTAGTAGGTTTTACTAGTGGGCTATTGCTTTTAAATTCTCTGACTACTTTGATAATTTCTTGGGGCAGCCCTTGAATTTCTCTGAGGTCAGAGCTTAAATATATTAGATTTATTGTTGCAATTCTGAAACAGTCTTTTATAATTCTTGGATCAGCTCCTTTGTCAAAATTGATTCTGGGATAAATTCTCGTATGATGTGGAATACAAGTCTCCATTATTTTGAGATTGTAAACAATCTCTAAGAGAGATATGTATTCATTTTCATTCTTTGTTAAGAATTCTGTAAGGTTCAATTGCAGGTCATAGTTCTGCTCACTCTGAGATACCCTGAATTTAAATATTCTTTCGGGAATAAGTTTTATATTATCCGCTTTATTGCGGGATTCTTTCACCGAAGAGATTGTATTTTCCGCTGTTAGGCGGGAGCTGTTTTCTGAGGAAATTGCAGTTTGAAAACTGCTTCTTGCCGTTTGGTTGTCATGTGCAAGAAATTTCCTTCTTCTTCCTGATATTCTTTTATTATTTCTTTTTCAGTCTGATTCTGTGTCTGAGAAATAATAGATCGATCCATCTGATTGTTCATCGTCTGTTATTTGAACAAATTCTTGAATATTTTCTATTTCAGAATGTTCTTCCTCTATAATTTCTTCGAATTGTTTTTGGTTAATTTTCTTAGATCCTCTTTTTGGACATTCGTTGGCATAATGTCCTATTTTTTGGCATATAACGCATTTGCATTCTTTTGGTTTCTTTGTATTTTTATTATAATTCCTCTTTTTTCTATAGTATTTTTGTTTTGGTTTTGGTTTAAATCCGAACCTTTTTCTCTTTTTAAATTTATATTTATTTCTTCTATTATACCTCATTGGCTCGCATCCTTTAGTTATTGGATGGGTCAATTGTGAACAACAAAGTCCTTGTTTTACCACTTTATTTATTTTTCTGCTTAGTGTAGCTTCAGCACACCATTCTTCTAATTTTATTTTTAGAAATTATATTCGTCCTCCTAATGTATCTTCTCTTTTTCCAATATATTGAGGATATAGTTGCATTGCTTTAAATCCCCAAGGGTCAGGTATTTTTGTATAAAATAAATTTAGTATACTTTTACTGGTAACATTTTCTCTATTTGTTCTATCATATATTTTATAGAAATATTCCTGAAATTTACATATATATTCATCTATTCAGCACATATCATAGAATTTTAGATTATATAGTAAAAAGATAAATCTTTGTTTTTCTTTTTCTTTTCCTACATCTCTGTTTATATTCCATGTTTCTCCTAGAAATTCTCTTCGTAATTCATTTTCATAGTTATTTACCACTTTGAGCTAATGTGGTTGTTGTTCTTTTTACTGCTTCTTTATCGTTATCAGTTAATCCTTTCCACCAATCTGCTACGATTCCTTGGAAAGTTAAATGGCAAAATCGTGATGTTGTTTCAATATCATAACTTTGTGATTTTATTGATAAATATGTGGCTTTCGCCCATCTTGTTATAGCTTCGTCAATATTTCTGACACAATTTAGATTTAAATAAATTCAGTTTGCACTAATATATTCTTGATTCATATAATCAACTGGGGTTTCTAGAGTAATATTACTTGGTCTTCTATCAGATGTTCAATTTATTCCTTCATATTTATTCCTATCAGTAGGTTTTCTTCTAAAGCTAGGATCTGACCAGTATCTAGTTCCTGGTTGTTCTGGAGTTTCATTTCTACTGCCTTGTCCGCTAGGGACCGTTGTAGGAATAGACATGGTTACCTGACTTCCAGAAGTCTTTTCCTGTATAGGTTTCATGTTTATGGTTCTGACTTTTTCCGTTAATCTCACAATTTCTTGACTTAAACTATCTAGTTCTTCTTCACCGGCTTCTAAAAATTTATTTTCTAATTGTTCTATTTTAAAGTCATATGTTTCTTCTATCTGAAGGGGACATAAACTTATTTCGTTTCCACTTGTTTGGAATAGATTTATTTTTGATATACAATCGTTATTTTGTTTTTCATATAGATATTCCATTGTTTTCTGTAATTCTACTATCATTTCTTGAATCTTTTGAAAGTTTTTCGAATTGTTTTCATGAACCTGTACCTCTAATTTCTTATACATATTATTCAATATTTACTTCAAATTCTAGATGTAAAGCTTCGTATATGTTATTATCTGAATCTTCTGACTTTTTTTGTTCATACTTGATTTCATCTTCGTATTTTGGATTGTTACTTGGCTCTGATACCACTTTCTGTTGGCAGAATTTTTTGATTCTGTTATCATGCTTCAAAAACATACTCGAACTGTCCTTATGGGTGTTGTATGTTTTTTCAGCTTTATCATTCTGTCTATGATTATTACTTATTTTAAACAAGGTTCTTCGAATAAATGGTTTTCGCATAATCAAGTTCATAGCATAAGAAACTAGCTTCTAGTAGGAAGATAATAATACTCTGAGTACCATAAAGAGCAAGATACTTTGTATACCTGTGTTGCCCACCTCGCTTCCTTCTATCTTCAACGTCAGTCGATCTTCTCTTAACAATTTCTAAGAGAAGTATTCGTTAGACCTAGACATTCCGGATCTCAAACTCCTTATCATCCTATAGGCTCCATGTCGTTTCGTCCTAATGCACTCTTTGGTTGATCGGACTTTTTAGACGACGGCCTCCGGGATAGAACAAAATCTGGAATCGAATTGGAAATAGAGAGACAATGCTCTTTTATTGAACTGAAGACTTAGAGTATACACATCTCCTACCGGGACTCTCTCTGACTACGAGTTTCCCTCCCTACTAGTCTTCGAGAGCTTATATAGACGCTCTCTTCGTTACATTGATGCTTACATTCTTTTCTCTTTACATGTTTGTCGCACACTTGTCCGGTGGTGAGTGTTTTTCTTTTTGATGTCTTTCTCTGACGCACATCTGTCCGGTGGAGAGTTCTTTGTCTTTTTCTTAATTCGATCCTTCTTTCTTGAAAATGTCTTCTTACGTCATTGGTTACGTCTTTTTTAGAGGATAGTGTTGTTGTGGCTGTCTCTTTCCATCTTGTCTTGCTACGCAGGACATATCCTTCCTTCGTGCTTTCTGAGCTGGCAGAATACTTGTTGGCATCTGCAACTTGACCTTATTTGTCTGGTTTCTATTCTTTTTAGAAACCTTTCTAGATTATTTTTTGTTGATATGTTGGTTCTTCTTGTATTGGAAAGAATAATTATATTGTCTGAGGCTTTGTGTAGCCAACTTCGGTTTTTGTTTATTAATTTTTCCAATACTTGGCAAATGACTTTTAGTCTCAATGCTCTTCTTTTTTCAAAAAATTCTGTATTGACTTTGTTTCGTTCAAATTCTTTTCGGAAACTTGCTTCTATTTCTTTGACGTATTCTGGGGAAGATACTCCAATTTGGATGCAATGTACTGGATTAAACTTCTTTAATTTTTCCCAATCTTCAGATGTTGAGAAAATCTTGATATAAATTTCACTAGTAGGTTTTACTAGTGGGCTATTGCTTTTAAATTCTCTGATTTCTTTGATAATTTCTTGGGGTAGCCCTTGAATTTCTCCGAGGTCAGAGCTTAAATATATTAGATTTGTTGCTCCAATTCTGAAACAGTCTTTTATAATTCTTGGATCAGCTCCTTTGTCGAAATTGATTCTGGGATAAATTTTTGTATGATCTGGAACACAAGTCTCCATTATTTTGAGATTGTAAACAATCTCTAATAGAGATTTGTATTCATTTTCATTCTTTATTAAGAATTATGTAAGGTTCAATTGTAGGTCATAGTCCTACTCACTCTGAGATACCCTGAATTTAAATATTCTTTCGGGCATCAGTTTTATATTATGCGCTTTATTGCGGGATTCTTTCTCCGAAGAGATTGTATTTTCCATTGTTAGGTGGGAGTTGTTTTCTGAGGAAATTACAGTTTGAAAACTGCTTCTTGCCGTTTGGCTGTCATCTTTCTCAGAAGAGATAATATTTTCAGTTGTAAAGCTGGTCTTAGTAGTTTTAGAGTTGCTTTCTCTTGCCGTTAGGCTTGTATTTTTAGTAGTTTTTAGCTACTCATTGAATCAGAAATTTGGAGGGATATATCAATTGGCCTTTTACCTATCGCTTTATCCATCTGTATTATTTTTGATCCTTTTTTTGTATTTCTCTCCTGAAGCAATTCAGATCTGCAATGATTCCTGCAATATCTTGTTTACTTTCCTCAATATTGTCAATAATCTTATCTTGTTTTTGTATCATTTCAATTAATTCTACGTAATTGTCTTATAACAGATTACAATTGCATTGTAATCGAGCTTCTAATTCTGTGAGTTTCTTTTAAACTTGCTCCATTGTATTATTTTGATAAAAAATATGCAAGAAAGTTAGTTTCACCTTTAATAACTTCTATGTCAAAAATATATTCTGCAAAAAATATTTGCCATCTGCTTAGTCGTTTATATTCTGGTGTAGATGGTAGATTATTTTTAACGAAAGCTTTTACTTGGGTATTATCTACTCATTCTAAGATTTTTTTAGGTAAAACGAAATAAGAGAACTTCTTAATTCCCTTTTTTAGTGCTAGTAATTCTTTTTCATTCGAGTGATATCTTTTTTCTGTGTAGGTAAATGTTCCAGATGTATATCTACATATTTTTTCTTTTTGTTCGTCTTTTTTCTTTAAAACTGCTCCCCAAAATTCTTCAGAGGCGTCAGTTTCTATTATTAAGTCATCTCCTTCTAATTGGAGGTTTAATCTTGGTAGTTTTTTGCATTTTTCTTTTATAAATATGACATGATTTATAAGTTCTTCTGTCATAAGGAAGATAGCATTTTTCTTTAATAGTTTTTGTAAGGGATTTCTTAATTTTTCCAAATTTTCGATAAATTATTCTGACATCCTAAAAATCTTTGAAGTTGTTTTTATCTTCTATTTTATCTATGAACATAACGATTTTCTCTACAATATGTTCCTGTAATTCTATTCCGCTTGAGTCCAATTTTAATCCTAAGAATTCTATTTTAGATTTACAGATTTCTGTTTTCTTTTTAGATAATACTATTCCTTCCTTTTGGCAATGAAGAGAAAATATTTGCATATGTTTGTAATGTTCTTCTTCACTTTTACTAGCTATAAGAATATCATCTACGTATACTAGACAAAAAGAATTATAGGGTTCGAATATTTTATCCATTCTTCTTTGGTATATTTATGGAGCATTTTTTAATCCGAAAGGCATTACTGTCCATTTGTAATGTCCTTGTGGAGTACTGAATGTTGTTAATGGTATACTTTTTTCATCTAATCTTATTTGATAAAATCCTGATTTACAGTCAAATTTTGAATAAATGTTTTTCCTCTTGTCATATTTATTATAGTCTCTTTGTGTGGAAGAAAGTATCCGTCGAACTTAGTATGTTGATTTAGTTTTTTGTAATTAACTACCATTCTAGCTTTTCCTCTTTTAATTTATGCATGGTTTCTTACGATGAATGCTGGACTAGAATGAGGACTTTTTGATTTTTGTATTTATTGTGATGTTTTTTAATTTCTGTAATTGGGTTCTAAATTCTTCGATGTCAACAAGATTATATCTCATAGGTTTTACTCTGATTATTTTAGTATTGTCAATTAGTTCTATTGTAGCCCATTCTTGACTAATATTCCAGAGGGATAATGGATTATCACTATAGTTCTTTTCAAATAATGCTTCAATATCTTGTATATTAAGTTGTGCAATGATTCTTCCTTTTATTGGTTGCTTTATTGGTTGTTGTTTAGTTATATTATAATCACCATGTTTGCTGCGGAAATTAAATTTGTCTCTTTTATAAGCTTTTTGAACTCTTTTTACTGTAATCCAATGATCACAGGGTGTTAATAGTTGAATATAATGTTGGTGTTGTATATATAATTTGAATTTTTGTGTGAAGTTATTTCCTAGTAATATGTCTTGTTGTGCATATTCGAGAGTATAAAATGGTGGACATGTAACTATGTAATTTCCTAAAATAATTTTAGGTTTCCTAACTCCATGGGTTTGGGCATGTCTTTTTCCTATAAAATCTTTTCCATATAATGTAGGTAGTGTTGTGATATATTTTTCAGGAAAGCATTGTCATCAGGCAATGCAAGTCCCTGTACCTGTATCTAGGAATGCATGAAAGTATTCTATTTTATATTCTTTGTATACAATTCCTATTACTATATATACTAGTCATTTTCTTTTTTCCAGAAATATTCTTGGTTATTATGTGTCAAATATAGTCCTTCACTTTGTAGTGAAAATGGTTCCATTTGTTGTAGTGCACTCATTCCTAATATGATTTCTATGCCATCATTACGACTATCTGATTGTACATAGAGTGTTATGTCAATTTTTATATCTTGTATTTCAATTGGAACTATGGCTTGATGTGTTATTTCATATTCTTGTCCATCAAAATTTGTATATGCATAAGGTGATCCTATGGGTATTTTTTCTATATAAGGTATCATTCCTTGTTGAATAAATGAAGCTCCTGCTCCTAAATCTATTAATATCGTAGTCATATTCCATTCTTGTCCATTGAAATATTTTCCATATAATTTATAGTTTCTAGCATTTCTATTGTCTGCTAGAATTCTTAAACTTGTTGTTCTTTATAAATTTCTTAATATTGGTCTTATTCTTCCATTATATCTATCTGTGCTTGCTCTAGCTTTTCTATTCCATCTCCATTTGTTAATTGTAATTGATTTCCTTCATAACGTAATCTTCTTGGGATTTTATTATCCGTTACCAAGGGTTTTTCTGAGACATCTATATTTATATTTTCTGGTATCTCTATTTATGAAATTATGTTATTGAGTAAGGAATGGATCCTTTTTTCATGAATTCTGTTCTTTGAAAATCTTGTATTAGACATAAGGTCCTATTTATATTATTGTCTCTAATGTTTACACTTATCTTTGGATAAATATTAAAGATTAGTTTTTGATGACTAAGATTTCCTTGTAATATTCCTAATGTAGCATCTCTTCTATCATTAATTCTATTATCCATTAATACAACATTTATGGGTGAATCTATTCCTTCTCTAAAGGTTGCTTTTATCATCATTTGAATAGCTCCTATGTGAATCCATCCTATTTTAGATCTATCTTTTATTTTTTCCATTTTTCTCATCAGGTCTTCCTTTTGAAGTAAATGTATATTTATTCTATTCCTAGTATATTCTATTTGCATAGGCATTTCTCTATTAGTTATTCCATAATAGAAAATATGTTTTTTTTGAGTAATCTTTTCAAAAAGTGATGTTCTAAATCCATCAGAATTTTCTAATCTTAGTTCGGTGTTTCTTATTCGATTGAATAATTTTCTATCTATTAATACTTCTTAAGGGAAAGTTCATACTTCTTCCTGATATTCTTCTATTATTTCTTCTTCAGTCTGATTCTGTGTCTGAGAAATAATAGATCGATTCATCTGATTGTTCATCATCTGTTATTTGAACAAATTCTTGAATGTTTTCTATTTCAGAAAGTTCTTCCTCTATAATTTCTTCGAATTGTTTTTGGTTAATTTTCTTAGATCCTCTTTTTGGACATTCATTGGCATAATGTCCTATTTCTTGGCATATAAAGCATTTGCATTCTTTTGGTTTCTTTGTATTTTTATTATAATTCCTCTTTTTTCTATAGTATTTTTGTTTTGGTTTTGGTTTAAATCCGAACCTTTTTCTCTTTTTAAATTTATATTTATTTCTTCTATTATACCTCATTGTCTCGCATCCTATAGTTATTGGATGGGTCAATTGTGAACAACAAAGTCCTTGTTTTACCACTTTATTTGTTTTTCTGCTTAGTGTATCTTCAACACACCATTCTTCTAATTTCATTTTTAGAAATTCTATTCGTCCT